>VSMD01025630.1:0-75669 GCA_008750895.1 Mirza zaza | reverse complement strand
CCCTCCCGACACTCGATAAATGTTACTCCTATATGTCCACTTAGGTGTTGATCTGTTAATAACAATTTGCTGGTGAGTACATGTGGTGTTGGTTTTTCCATTCTTGAGATACTTCACTTAGTAGAATGGGTTCCAGCTGTATCCAGGAATATACAAGAGGTGCTATATCACCATTGTTTCTTAAAGCTGAGTAGTATTCCATGGTATACATATACCACATTTATTAATCCACTCATGAATTGATGGACACTTGGGTTGTTTCCACAGCTTTGCAATTGTGAATTGTGCTGCTATAAACATTCGAGTGCAGGTGTCTTTTTCATAAAGTGACTTTTGATCTTTTGGGTAGATGCCCAGTAGTGGAATTGCTGGCTCAAATGGTAGATCTACTTGTATTGCTTTGAGGTATCTCCATATTGCTTTCCACAGAGGTTGAACTAGTTTGCAGTCCCACCAGCAGTGTATGAGTGTTCCTCTCTCTGCATCCACACCAGCATTTTTGTTTGGGGACTTTTTGATAAAGACCATTCTCACTGGAGTTAAGTCATATCTCATTGTGGTTTTGATTTACATTTCCCTGATGATTAGAGATGTTGAACATTTTTTCATGTGTTTGTTGGCCATTATTCTGTCGTCTTTTGAGAAGTTTCTGTTCGTGTCCTTTGCCCATTTTTAGATAGGGTTGTTTGATTTTTTTCTTACTGATTTTCCTGAGTTCTAAATAGATTCTAGTTATCAGCCCTTTATCAGATGTGTAGCTTGCAAAAATTGTCTCCCATTCTGGACCACTTCCTCTTTGTCTCACCTTCTGGCTCCTTTCTAGTCCCCACTGTTCAACTCTCTAATTCTGTATCAACTTTTTAAAAAAAATTCCACACATGAGTGAGATCAGGGCATTTTGTCTTTCAGTGCCTGGCTTATTTCACTTAATATCATGTCTTCTGGGTTCATCTATGTTTTCACAAATAATGAGATGTCATTCTTTTTTATGACTGTATAGTATTCCATTGTGTATATGATTTTTTATGTGCTGTTGGATTTGTCTTGCTAGTATCTTGTTGAGAATTTTTGCATCTGTGTTCATCAAGGATACTGTACTGTAGTTTTCTTTGTTGTGTTCTTGTTTGGGAATTAGGTTGATGCTAGCTTTGTAAAATGAGTTTGGAAGTGTTCTCTCCTCTTCAATTTTCTGGAATACTTTGAAGAGAATCATTAGTTCTTCTTTTAAATCTTTGGTAGAATTTTTTGGTAGAAGGCATTACATCCTGGTCTTTTCTTTGATGGAAGACTTTGTTTCAATTTCATCACTTGCTATTTGGTCTGTTCAAATTTTCTATCTCTTCATAATTTAATATTGGTAGATTGTATGTGTCCAGGAATTTATCCATCATTTTGTTATCAAATTTATTGGTATATAGTTTTCATAATAGTTTCTTATGATCCTTTGTATTTCTGTGGTATCAGCTTTAATGTTATCTTTTTCATTGTTGATTTTTTTCTTTTTTTCTTAGTCTAGTTAAAAGTTTGTCAATTTTCTTTCCAAAAAACCCAACTCATCATTTTTTGATCTTTTGAGTTATTATTTTAGTCTGAGATTTATTATTTCTTTCCTTCTACCAATTTTGGGTTTAGTTTGTTCTTGATTTTCTAGTTCCTTGGACTATATCATTAGGTTCTCAGAAATCTTTCTTCTTTTTTGATGTAGGCACTTATGGCTATAAATTTCCTCTTGTAACTTCTTTTTCTGTGTCCCATAGGTTTTGGTATGATGTATTTCCATTTTCATTTGTCTCAGGAAAGTTTTAAATTTCCCTTTTAATTTCTTCATTAACCCATTGGTTGTTAGGAGCATGTTGTTTAACTTTCATCTATTTTTAAAGTTTCCAGAGTTTTTCTTGTTGATTTCTAATTTTATACCATTGTGATAAGATACTTGATCTCTATTTTAAATTTAAGAAGATAATGTGTGATCTGTCCTCAAATGCTCCATGTGCAGTTGAGAAGAATGTGTATTCTGCAGTTGTTGGATGGAATGTTCTGTAAATGTCTGTTTGGTCCATTTGCTCTATGGTGCAGCTTATCTGCAATGTTTGTTTGTCCAGGTGATCTGTCCATCATTGAAAGTGAGGTATTGAAGTCCCCTACTATTATTGTATTGCAGTCTATCCCTCTCTTTAGGTCTAGTAATATTTGCTTTATATATATGTGTGCTCTGGTGTTGGATGCATATGTTTGTAATTGTTATATGCTTTTGTTAAATTGATTATTTTATTATATTATCTTTCTCTTTTTACAGTTTTTGACTTGGTCTATTTTATCTGATATAAATATGGCTATGCCTGCTTGCTTTTGGTTTCCATTTGCATAAAATATCTTTTTTCATTTTTTTTACTCTAAGTCTGTTTCTTTAATGGCAAAGTGAGTATCTTATAGGCAACATATAGTTGGGTCTTGTTTTTGTAATATTCAACCACTCTGTATTTTTTAATTGAAGAATTTAATATGTTTACATACAAGGTTATTATTGGTAAGGACTTATTTCTGCCATCTTGTTGTTTTCTGGCCAATTTGTAGATCCTTTGTTTTTTTTCCTCTCTCATTTACATCTGTGGTTAGGTGATTTTCTTTGGCGCTAAGCTTTCCTTTGTTTTATTTGTGTATCTGCTATAATTTTTCTTTGTGGTTACCATTGTACTAACATAAAGATTCTTGTATTTATAATAGACAATTTTAAGCTGATGGCAATTTAACTTTAATTACATAAAAACTCTAGACTCTTTTCTCCCCTCCCCATTTATGCTTTGTTGACTTAATTTTCTTTTTTGTCTATTATGTGCTCCTTAGCCACTAATCATAGCTGATGTTGTTTTTTACCATTTTGACTTTAAACCTTCATATTAGAGGATTGAGACATTTATATAGTACCATTATATTACTGGAGTATTCTGAGTTTGATTTATGAATTTACCTCTATTGGTGAGTTTTATACTTTCATATATTTCCATGATAGTAATTATCATCCTTTCATTTTCAGCTGTAGCAGTCCTTTAAGTATTTCTTATAAGGCTAGTCTAGTGGTGATGAATTACCTCAGCTTTTGTTTGTCTGGGAAGGTCTTTATTTCTTCATTTCTGGAGGATAGATATGCTGGATGCAGTATTCTTAGCTGCAAATCTTTTTTCTTTTAGCACTTTAAACATATCATCCCATTCTCTACTGGCATGCTGAGAGATTTTTTTTTTTTAATTTCATTCATCAGATTCTTCAGATCTATGATTCTGTTTGGTTCTTTGTTATGATACCAACCTTTGTTGAATTTATCATTCAGCTCATAAACTCTTCTGATTTAATTGCATTATTTTTCTGTATTCTCTTGTATCTTGCTGAATTTCCTTAAGATCATTATTTTGAATTTTTTTAGGCATTTCATAAATGTCCTGTCTTTGGTGTCTGTTACTGGAGACTTACCGGTTTTTTTTGCAGCAGGGGTGGGGTGTCATGTACCCTTTTTCATGTTTTTCCTTATGTCTCTATGTTGATATCTGGACATCTAGTGGAATAGTCACCTTTTCCAATTTTATGTAGTAGCTTTGTAGTAGACACATTTTCCCATTGATGGGTCCTAGGGTGCTGGTTGGGTATGGTATATTGGCTTTGGTTATAGGTGGACTCACTAGCATGGTATCTGTAAAGTTTTTTCAGCTCAAGTACTTGTCAATGTCTGCAGTTACCTCAGTGGCCTAGACTGTAGGCATTTGTGATGGTGGTGTGGTTTTGCTGGGAATGGGGAGCCAGGCTATTGGTCTGGGCTCTTGCAGGTGCAGAGGCTGTTTGTTGAGCTCTCCAGGGATAAGAAAGTATGAAGAATTTTTTATAGCTTTTTCTATATTTATTTAAAATTCTGTTGTCTAGCTCAGTGTTCTTTATTCCAAGTCCTGCTATCAGTGATGGTCATACCATAATCACTTTTGAAGTTTCAACCTTTCTTGACCTCTTCCCTTTTAGTGATTTTTCACCTTCATTCCACTTCATTCGCTGCCACTCATGACCACAGCATAGATGTTTGTCATCTCTCTCCAAGGCCAGCCTGTTCCATCTCTTCAGCCTCATCTAGGAATTTGTCTCATCTGATACCCTCTTTCTTAGATTTTCAGCCTTGGCTTTCTACCAGCTTTTTCCCTTACGCATAATGGTATGTTTCAAACTCTTCCATCCTAATTATCCCCTGCCTTATTCCTGCAAGCTTTAGCTGCTATTCTACTTTTCTTCCACTCTTGCTCTGATAAGCTCCTAAAGTCAGTTTACTCTCAATGGCCTCCATTAATTCATTCACCTCTGTTATTCCTCAACAATCTGAGCCCTGGCTTTGTTCCTTCTCTCTGCTGAAACTGCTTGGGCAAAGGTTAGTAGCAACATTCTAATTGCCCAGCCAAATGGGAAATTTCATCCCTTACATTTCTGGAATTCTTCATTTGACTTTGACTCAGCTCCCTGCGTTTCTGTGACAACAACAGCATCTAGTTTATCAGTTTCCTATGGGGACTTCATTCTATCTGCCTGTCAAATTCTGGTGGTCCCAAGGAGTCTGATCTGCTGTCACTCATCATGTGCTCTCTGGACTGGATCATCCATTATTCTCATCTACCATCATCTGCCTTCAGAACTGCCACAAATTTGGTATGTCTGAGAAAAGCAACTTTTCTTGCTCCTTAGAATAACTCCTGGCTCGGTGTTCCCTATCACAGTTATGGAACCCCCAATTATTCAGTGTCGTCAGAATATTTGTTTGCTTTTTAGGTATATGTAAGTTATGATGCAATAATTAGGATGAAAAACTAGATTCATTGTAGCTTATGTTGAATGGATCATGGCATTGCACACATAAGTAGTAAACATTTTGGCTCAACATGTAAAGGAGTATTTAGGAAGCTATCTGGAATGTTATGTAAGTCAGGATTCTGAAGGTAACCCCAGCCTCACTGTCTCTTATTACTTCTAATCCTGTGCACTCTATTTGCTAAGTATTTCTCAAATCTGCCTTCCTCCTCTGGTCAGCCAATCACCACCCTAGCTCAGGCCCTTATTGTCTCTCATTTGACCTTCTCCCTCAGCTCCTTTGAGCTTGTGCTCAAATGTTACCTTCTTAATAAGGCTTTCTCTGATCAGCTGCTTAAGATTCCCCTCTACACACTTTCTGACTCCTTTTCCTGTCTTATGTTCTTCCATGGCATTTATCTTTTCAGGTACTATATAATTTCTACTGTCTGTACTCCCCACCGTCACTTCAAGAAGGTGGGTATTTTTGTCCATTATATTATTGACTATCCTAATAGGAAACACATGGCACATTTATATTAGGAGTAACTTAGTTTTTAAAAGTCAGTATTTATAAAGACGTACGCACGATGTGGGGATAATGAAGTACTCTTGGAACTAGTAATAGATGGGCAGGTGATAGCATTCTTAAGCCCAAAATGGCAAAGTGAAGGAGCAGGCACCCGAGCCTGGATTCATAAAGGCTATGTGAGGGAGATTACTAGGCAGAAGCTGTGGCCTTTGCCTCCGCTTGGCTGATTTCCTCAACCAATCTCCCTGCACAGAGGGAGCAAGGGACTAAATTAGCTAAACTCCCTCTTTTCTGGCTCACATCACAGTCTGAAGCCAGCTGTAAGCCAGAGGGCAAGGGGACCACTTGAAGCCATGCAGTGTAGCCTCCCAGGTACAGAGCAGGTGCAGAAGGATGGAGACTAGAACTAGATGGGGAAAAGAGATGATTTTTGGAACATCTGTCTTATTTACTGTCAGCACCTTGAAGAGTGCCTGGCATATAAATAATTGTTTGTTGAATGAATCAATTTGTTACTGGTTTGCTGGTCTCATGAACCTTAGTTTTGCCTATTCCATTGTAACTTGATTACCATTCTTCCACTTACTACCAACTCTTCACCTGTAAGGGCAGTAACCCCTCCTCCCCACACCTTTTTAAACATCAGGACTCTTTTTAATGTCTTTCAGTGAGGAATCTCCAAAAAGAAGAAAAAAAACACCTCTTTAAAAAAAAAAAACATTTTAAGTGAATCCCTAAAGTATAACAGATAAAAGTAGAGATGCTTTGATTGGAATAGTGGGTAAAAGACCCTAAGTCTGTCTGCTTGGCTCCCCCTTTTACCTGGAAGGAATGGAATATACCTGCCCTATTCAAACCCTGCTGATGTAGAGAATAGGATAAGAGACATGCTCCTTACCATGGTATGAGATTCTCATGCTCAACTCCCGCCTATCTCTGCATCCTTTATCCCAGTAGTTTTCTCATATTTTACCATCCTGTGATAGAAGGAATTACAAAACTAGTTCTCTCTCTGCTGTATTTTTTCTTGCTGTTCCAGCTAATGGGAATTTGCTGTTTTTGTGCTTTATTTGTAGTGATTCCATGTTTATATTCATTAAAATTAATGAAGATTCATTTTTTTTCTTAGGAATAATTTGATCTACACTCAGACAAATCAAACTTTGTTTTTTCCCATGAGATGTGAAGTTCCTTGAGGGTCTCTTCAACTTGGCATTATTCTAGGATTTCTAATTTAGGAGCTTAGCTGAAGGGTGGACAGCACTGAGCAGGGCATAGATTAGGATGCTACAATTATAATACAGATTGTGAGTAGAAAAAGTCATCAATTCAGAAAATCTTTTTCATTGCCTGCAATTGTACCTGATGGTCTTTCTCTTAGAATCTCAAAATTATGGCCATTTTACTTGTAGAATCATACATGAGTTTATAAGGTGATTGTCAACCTTGCTGTTTGCAACCTAGGAGAGAGTAAAATCCTGAAGAAATGAAAGTGATCAGATGAGTTTTTTTTTTTTTAGGTCAAATGCAAAAGGCCAGACAAAACTGGTCTTAGGCAAGCCAAGGCAGTGCAGTGCCGCCATGGGGCCAGCCCCTCTTGTGGTGCCAGGGACTGGGTGTGAGGTGCCAAAAAGCAAGAAGAAAATACAGAAAGGGGACATGGGCAGACACCACAGAATAATTTGTATATTTCATAATTTAGCCTTTACCTTGTGGTATTACCAGATCAGATATTTTCAGAGTTCAGTATTTTCAAAAGCATCACTGATCACCTATCAGCATTGTCTCAAACCTCAATCATGGACAAATTTGTAAGAATATGTGCTTATGAAGTGGTAAGCTTTTATTTGAATTATGAGATTGAGTCAGAAAATAAAAGCATTTTTATGCATCCTCAGAGCAAGATTTTATTGTCCTATGTGACTAGATATGTTGTCTTAACCCATTTCCCTCATACAGGAAATGCTACTGATGGGGAGAGTAATGGGTAGGAATAGACAATTAAGCTCATATTTTAGTATGTGAAAGAATGATCAATTTTGAGATCTCTGACAGAAATGGCAAATATCCACAATGCTGTTTCACACTGGGAACATGTCTCTTCTACTCTTCCTCGGTTCTCTGAAGTGATGGCCCTTTAGGGATTGATAAATATTATACACATTTCTATGCTGATATGTGATTTTTCTAAAGTGAAATTTCACAAAACAATTCTTAGCATTGCTATGTGAGAGTCACTGTGTGATCTGTTTTCATTACAAGCAAATACTGATTGTGATTCACTAAATTAACTTCATAATTTCTTCATGGATAGATAGCACCTGCAAGTATGAAAAGCTCTACAGGGTGTCTTGCAGCTTCCCTCCTCCAGCTGTCTGTGATCTGCTCTCATTTGTGGTGTAGGAAAGGTTTCAGGAGTGGGCACTGAAGGTTCTGAGGTCTTGTCTCAGCAAATAGCAAGGTGTGGAACTGATTTGGGCAAGTCATTTAACACCTCTGATTACAGGTTCATTCACCTGCAAAATGAGGAGTTTATATTTTATTGTCTCTATGTACTATCAACTCTGATCACCTGCGAAGTTTCATTTTAAAGAATATATCTATTTCTATGGACTTTAAGTGCTAGGGTATTTTGTCAAATTAAATAATTCTGATTAAGGTTTGAATGGTCAGTGGGGCCTACCTTCTGGTGTGTGTGGAGGGATATTGTATTTTACAGCAGGAACTTCATAGTCCTAATGAATTTCTAATTAGAAGAACCACATGGGAAATATAGGCCAAGGCCCCTTGCTTCCCTTCCCCAGCCTCAGGGCACAATGAATAGAGGTGGGCAATAGCTTTGGCACTGGTCTCATCTTTGGAAAGGAAGAAACCATTTTCTGAAAGAAAAGAGTTGGTCAAGGCTAGTCGTAAGCAGATTTTTTATTATGAACAAAAAAATTAGCTTATTTTTTTATTTCATCCTTTTGTGTCTTTGGTCAAATTTCTGAGCTAAGATTTTATGTTTGATTAGCATTTGAATATTCCAAATATGTTTAAAAATGGAAGTTTCACTTCTTAATCATGGTTTACAACACTATTTTTTTATATGCTTGCTATCTCAGGTTACCAACTTCTTGTTATGTTTTCTCAAAAGGGTATCCCTGCCACAACTCTAAGCTCAGCTGAATTAGAGCAGTGACTAGAAAATCTGAGAAAGCTGAGCTTCAAAATAAGGTCTTGAAAGTGTTTCTTGCTGTTACAAGAGTCAAAATCATTTTCTTGAGCCTTATGTTTATATAAACACTTATTTTCTGGAAATGTAGCACTGTGAAAAGTGATGTGGAAAAATGTGAAAATGAGGGGAAAAAAATTTTAAAACAAGAGTTGGTGATTATGTGGGACTTAGCAGAACAGAGTATATTCTAAGTATTAATCTGTCTAAGCTGTTTGGGAACAGATGTATGTGAAACAGATACCCGGTGTTCTGTTGTGTACATCCAGAGTGAGACATCTGTTGGTGGACTGTGTGGTCAGAAATAATGGAAGCCAGGGTTAAACTCCAAAATGACCTGCTACTCCTGCTACGTGAATTATTGAAGGACTAATTACTCAGTAAAACATGATGCTTTGCTTCAGTCTGCACATTAAGAAGAAAATGCCTCTTTAGAAAAATTTAGTATGTTTCTACACTGTCAGATTTGAAGGAATTTTTAAAGGTGGGTATAAAGATTAAAGTTTACCTGGTAACTGCATATACTATCTGCTTGTAAAGTTTCTAAATGTTTTGATAAGTCCATTAACATTCTTAAAGATTTTAGCTACTTATTAAGGTAAGTTGGTCCTCACAGAAAAACAAATGTAGAGTGAATTCTCGAAAGCAGGACTGTCCAGTTAGACTTTCTAAGGTGGAGGGAATGCTCATATCTGAACTGTCCAGTATAGTTGCTGCCAGCTACTTGGGGCTATTGAGAACCAGAGATATGACTAGTGTGACTGAGGAACTAAAATTTTAATTCTATTTATTAATAACTTTAATACCTACATGTTATTGGCAACTGCATTGGATAACACAGCTCTAATACATGGAGAGTTGAAAATGTTTATTTTCTTCCCAGGCTTTAGTTTTACTCTCTATTTCTATGTAGAAAGGAAAGTATAGCTTATAAAAAATTAGCTCTAATAGTGTAGAACTGATATGGTAATACAATTTGAGATATCGATTTAAAGATAAAGCAACTGAGTCCATAGATGCCAAAGTGGCAGAGCCCTATAACATATTTTGTGTGTACAAAAAATGTATTTATGAATTAATTGGCTAGGAGCAAAGTTAAAACCTTATCTATAAAAATCTTTGTATCCTCATAGTCATTGTGATTTATAATAGGCAAACTTAATCTGTTTCTTACTATGAGAATAATATATTTGAAATGATAACTATCCTAGCTTATGTAAGTTGACCCCATGAAAGTCTGCAAGTTCATGTTATTTTAATATTTCTAAATATGCTACAACCATGTGGCACCATCTGAAGGCAAGTGCAACTTAAAACTGATCTACTTTTGTGTCCCCTTCTTCTCCCCCTTCTGCTTCCCCTTATAGAGCCCCTTGGGGCTGGAACTGGCACAGAAATATTCCCCTAAGAGTGGGAAACAGTACTCTCATTGAAGCCAAAGAGACACGCAAATTGAGAGTCCGATAGGCTAGGCCAAAGTCAGTAAGCCAGAGAGGGTAACCCATATTAGACTGTCCAAAACAAGAGGTCCCAGGTAAATTACAGAAATCTAAACATGATGAAGCAAAAAATTAGAAAGCCTGGGCAATGGATATAGGGAACAACAGAGTGATTGGGTCTACAGGAAGATATTATTGCCTAGACTGGAATTTTGTCCCCAATGAAATTTGGGAAAGTGGACCATCCTTGTTTAAAGGGCCAGGGATATAGTAGATATAATTCAGTGCAGTCGTATGATCTCAGCACTAAAATACTCATCAGAACCATGTTGCTTGTTATCCCACCTAGCTTGTTACTTGACTGGGTTATTAGATTACATTTCAGACATTGACAAGTCTACAAGCATCTCATTAAAGTCATAACACACACCTCTCTAAGGCCTTCTATATGACTGTATTCCTGCCCAAGTTTTAGAAGTAATGAGCTGATGATAGGGATGACACATAATGAACAAATGAGTCCCATGTGTGTATGTGTGTGTGTGTGTGTGTGTGTGTGTGTGTGTGTGTGTGTGTGTGTTGAGCAAAGGGAAGGAACTCCCAGTAGTCATGGCTTTTTATATGCTCTTGTGTTTTCTGAAATCAGTGTGTGTTGGAGGAGGTCAAAGAGAAAGGGGGGGAGGAGTGTGGAATTGAAGGAAATCACACCTTCTGCCAACTTTTGTCATGGGAACCAAAAGTTGAGAATCCTAGTGTAATGAATGACTGAGTGAAGGCTTTGGCAGGCAAGCAGGAAGGTGTACATACAAAAAAAAGTTTACAGTTGGTAAGGTTTTTTCATCATCGTGCTATGGACTTATGGTAAGCCTAAACATAAGTCTAAAATACTGTACCAGCTGGCATCAGGGAATTCCTATGTACATTCCAAGATTTTCATCAGAAACAGTGTTTTGGAAACTACCACTGCTGCTTGAATAGTGCCCAGTGCTTGAATGAAAATAGTGAACACTTACTGGTGTTTCACTTTGTCAGATTCTGTGCTAAGTACCTTATCTTAACCTTCCCAGCAAGACTAGTCTAGATAAGATTTTATCCTTAGGGCCAGAGGTGTTAAATAACTTGTCTAAGGTCATGCTAGCAATGGAGTTGCTGGGATTCAAAGCCAGGCAGGCTGACTCCAGAGCCTGCAGTACCTGTAGTGTTTCCAGAAGCAAAAATTCTGCCTATGGCCTTCAAGGGTCTGTCTGATATCTGAGTGAGTGATATTTAAGCATCATGGTCCAAATCAAAAACCTTGAAACAATATTATCTGACTTCTTTCAGGGTTTTAAGACAGATCTATTGTAGACAGTTCATTCATGTCTTTGGCCACTTCTAATTTCTGAATAAATGAAGAAAACAAACAATAAATGAGAGTTTTTAAACAAGTTTTTCTTAAAAAGCTAGTACTTTATTATGGAAACACCAAACATACTCAAGTGTAGGAAGAACGCTAAGCCTCTACGCACAACCTTAAAAGGGATGAGGTTCTGTGTGTAACACATTGAGTTTAAACAGTTCTCAATTTATGGCCAGTCACGTTTCATCTATGCTCTACCTATTTCCCTTCTCCTGGTATAATTAAAAGCAATTCCTAGGCATCATATAACTTAATCTATAAACATCTCCACATGTATCTCTAGGAGATAAAGATTTTAAAAATAATACTATTCTTCCAATTTAAAATAATCTCTTATATCCTTAAATATCCAGTTAGCATTCAGGGTCCCCTGATAGTTTCCCTCCTTGTCTCTTTTTTTATGTAAGTCAACACGGAAATAAGGTCCACATTGTAGTTGATTGCTATGTCTTTTAAATATTTTTATTCAGATTCTTCTTTTTTCTTCCCCCTTGCAATTTACGTTTCGAACAAACTGGTTTGTCTGGCCTGTAGTTTCCCAGAAAGGAAATATTTATTGGGGGAAAATGTCTGTGAAAAACAAAAGGGGGAGGAAGCAGGTTGGGCAGGGGTATAACCTTCAATGGGGGTGTTAGTCTGAGTCCTATAATGGGGTGGGGGGAAGCAGGCTGGGCCAGGGGAGAGCCTCAGACCATGATGCAGATCTGACAAAGTCTTTGCTTACCTGTGGTCAGAGTCAGGAGAAAAGCATGTTACGAGTCCTGCCTTGGGCAGACATGGCCAAGCCTCAGTTGTACTTGATCATGGGCTGCGGGCTGTCTGGGAAACAGCTCAGCTCTGAAGTTGAGGTGGAGCTTGAGGGTGCCAATAACTTGGACTGTTGTAGTGCTAACTAGTCACTACAGCAGAATGGCAAGTTCCTCCTCGAAGGTAGATCCCAGCAGCCACAGTGACCAATGAGGGTTTATTGTTATCATCATTATGAACTCAGGGATTTAAACATGAAATATATTTCAATTCACAGCAGTGACTATTTTTTGCTGATTTTCAAATTATCAAAATTTTGAATTTTTGGATCAATGGGGGCCCCTTCAGCCTGACTCAAGTCCTTTTGACAGTCCCTCAGCTGTCTCTGATAGCTTCCTTGCTTTCTGGAATGGCAAAATGTTCTAGACTCATCTTGAACATTTCATGCCTCAGACATGAAGCCAAGCCTATCACCAGAGAGGCTTGAGTTCCTGTTATTGGGCAGTGGTATTTATTACAGACCACCATTTGAGCACTAAGCATACTCATTGCTAAAACTTCCTCTTCGGGCCCCTTGCTACCAGTGTTTTTCAGAGAATAGAGCTAAGAAGTATGTTGGGTTGTTGTTGTTTTTTTTTTTTTTTTTTTTGAGACAGAGTCTCACTTTATTGCCCAGGCTAGAGTGAGTGCCGTGGCATCAGCCTAGCTCACAGCAACCTCAAACTCCTGGGCTCAAGCAATCCTGCTGCCTCAGCCTCCCAGGCAACTGGGACTACAGGCATGTGCCACCATGCCCGGCTAATTTTTTTCTATATATATTAGTTGGCCAATTAATTTCTTTCCATTTATAGTAGAGATGGGGTCTCTCTCTTGCTCAGGCTGGTCTCGAACTCCTGAGCTCAAATGATCCGCCCACCTCGGCCTCCCAGAGAGCTAGGATTACAGGCTTGAGCCACCGCGCCCGGCCGCTTTTTTTTTTTTTTTAAAATAAAAAACATATCATGGGATTATGCTGATACTTTCAATTCAAATTCAGGACTAAAGTATTTTTTACTTTGTTTCCTTTCTCCCACACTTAAAATCCTGATTTCTAACTACAACATCATTATTCGTTTGCTTTATTTTGCATTACCGATACATAATAGAATAACACCACCAATGCTACCATCAAAATAATTACTGAAGGGCGGCGCAGTGGCTCACGCCTGTAATCCTAGCACTCTGGGAGGCCGAGGCGGGTGGATTGCTCGAGGTCAGGAGTTCGAAACCAGCCTGAGCAAGAGCGAGACCCCGTCTTTACTATAAATAGAAAGAAATTAATTGGCCAACTAATATACATGTAGAAAAAATTAGCTGGGCATGGTGGTGCATGCCTGTAGTCCCAGCTACTCGGGAGGCTGAGGCAGCAGGATTGCTTGAGCCCAGGAGTTGGAGGTTGCTGTGAGCTAGGCTGATGCCACGGCACTCACTCTAGCCTGGGCAACAAAGCGAGACTGTTTCAAAAAAATAAAAAATAATTACTGAAAACAATTTAAGAGCTATAATTTTTTTATTTTTCATAGAGTATACATTGCTAGGGAGATGTAATCAAATTGTTTTAAATACACTTGGAATAATTCCTGTCTGTGACGTTATATCTCCAACTTATTTTTTTCTGAATTGTTTCATTGTGCTTTTCATTTTTAGGCATCGCTTTTTAAAAAAATTTTATAATTATGTAAAGTATCTGTATGGTTCCCAAGTCAAATCTACTAAACGAGCTATATCCTGTGAAGTATAGCTTTTATCTGTGTCCCTTCTACCCTTTCCCTCCTTTCTATTGCAGGAAAGCGTATTTGTTCTTTCAAGTTTGGGGTTTATTTTATTTTTAAAATATAAGAAAACATGTACATATATTTTCTTACCCTATCCCTCCCACCTTCTTAAATGCATGGTGGCATACCATACATGCATTTTTCCACCTTGATTTCTTTTTCAATTAGCAATATACTCAGCAGATCACTCTATAGTATTCTATATAGAAAAAGGCCGCATTTCCTTTTATATCACTACAGCAATCCATTGTGTACTGTAGTTTATCGAACTCTTTTGTTTTTTTGTTTTTTTGTTTTTTTTTTTGAGACAGACTCTCACTCTGTTGCCCAGGCTAGAGTGAGTGCCCTGGCGTCAGCCTAGCTCACAGCAACCTCAAACTCCTGGGCTCAAGCAATCCTGCTGCCTCAGCCTCCCAAGTAGCTGGGACTACAGGCATGCGCCACCATGCCCAGCTAATTTTTTCTATATAAGTTGGCCAATTTCTTTATATATTTATGGTAGAGACGGGGGTCTCGCTCTTGCTCAGGCTGGTTTCGAACTCTTGAGCTCAAACAATCCGCCCGCCTCGGCCTCCCAGAGAGCTAGGATTACAGGCGTGAGCCACCGCGCCCGGCCCGTTTATCAAACTCTAGAAAAAATTCAAATCCTTTTGACAGTCATTTTTGGTAAATATAGTGGTTTAATGAAAAGCTTTGTCATTTTGCATTTTTTCCCCAGTGCATTTTTGAGATAGATTCCTAGAAGTGAGATTGTTGAGTCCAAGAATAATCACCTTTATAGTTTTACTCAATATTACTAAATTCCCTCAAAGAGGTGGTTCTATTTTGCTTTTCTATCATCACCATATAAAAGCATCTGTTTCCTGAAAATTTCTCCAAAAAAGTATGTTGTTAAACTTTTTTTTTTAGATCAACCTGGTAGGTGAGAAATGGGATCTCAGCATAGCTTTAATTTGCATTTTTAATTAAATCATTTCTTTTCTTTTTCTTTTTTTTTTTTTTTTTTTTTGAGACAGAGTCTTGCTTTGTTGCCCAGGCTAGAGTGAGTGCTGTGGTATCAGCCTAGCTCACAGCAACCTCAAACTCCTGGGCTCAAGCGATCCTACTGCCTCAGCCTCCCGAGTAGCTGGGACTACAGGCATGTGCCACCATGCCCGGCTAATTTTTTCTATATATATATTAGTTGGCCAATTAATTTCTATTTATAGTAGAGACGGGATCTCGCTCTTGCTCAGGCTGGTTTCGAACTCCTGACCTCGAGCAATCCGCCCGCCTTGGCCTCCCAGAGTGCTAGGATTATAGGCCTGAGCCACCATGCCGGCCTAATTAAATCATTTCTGTTTTTAGTTTATTCCTCCTAACATTTAGTGAGCACCCATTATGCGCTGGGGTCTCTGGCAGGTTGTAGCACGCTGCAATCAATTTGACATGATTTCTGCCTCAAGATATTCACAATCTACAGGAAGACATATTAGCAAAAGAATAACTGTGTGATCTATTTTGTGTAATTGAGGTATTACAGGGCATTATAAATGGTCATGGATAAATGGGTAAAGGAGAAAAATCATTCTGTGGAATGGGCAGAGGGGGAGATCAGGAAAAGATTATGGAGGGTTTGAGAGTAAACTTGAATGTGGGCGTTGAAGCATGATTAGGAGTTAGCAACACAGACAGGATTAAGGAAACCATTCTAGAAAGAGAATATTTTAGGGAAAAATATTCTCAGTCTATTTGGAAAAAAAGACCATAGTCTTTGGGGAGACTATACGTTTATCGGGGGAGATGACTGTGCTTTGTAATTAGTCAATAGTGTGTACAGGGCCTTGACTAGCATGCCAGGAAGTTGGTGTCTCACCTGAGAGTTGAGTAAGGGCTGATGAAGGCTGGGTGTTAGAGATCAAGTGTTTTTTTTTTTTTTTTTTTAGGCGAGTGAGTTTGGGTTTTAGAAAGGCAATCATGGTGGCATAGTAGATTTTAAACAGGCTCCACATAAGGGAGCCCGGTAGAATGGCCCATATACCAGAAGATCAGGAGGCAGCATGTACAAGGCAGGGAGGACGGGAGGTGAGCCTGGCTGAAGGGGAATACTGGCTAAGATAGAATTTGGAGGATGTGGTCTTGAAAAGGAAACAGTGGTGATGCTGAGATTTCTAGCTTGGTCAATGAATGGATAGTGGACACTGCTAAAAAATTGTTTTTAAAATCAGAATGAGAACCATCTTATTTGAAATGTATTCTACCAAGCCTTAGCATCAAATGTGCCAGCGACTAGCAAAATGTCTAAACAGGAGGCAAATAGTGTGGAAAATGCACAAACTGGAGAAGTCACTACTAAAGGACTGTAAGTTGAACCCTATCAAGCTTACAATCTGTGTTTTCTATGAGCCTTAGGCTCTCTTCCATATCCTGTTTCTTATTAGAGTAGAGGCTACTTAAATATCATAGTTTAAAGCTTTCTCTTTTCAGATAAATATTATTCATTAAATGTTGGTAAATTTATAATCTATGAACATTCATGATATTCAGGTGGTAATGAAATGTACAAAGTTAGTGAAATAGTAATTTGTAAAGATGTCCATTATTTTCCATTATATGTGGAAAATAACTGTTTATACATTTTAAACTTAGAAAAATTATTTTACATCTTAAAATCTTGGCATTTTTTTGTCTAACAAAAATATTTACCTCAAATTTAGCTTTCATATTTACTATTTGTTACACATAATTTAAAGTACCTTTTAGTGTCCATCTGTGCAGGAAGAATAAGATCAATAAAGTTGAGCAGCTGTTAGTGTGTATTGGTTTCCTTATATTTTAAGCATGTTTTCATGTTTTCAAATTTGTAAAGGGATGATAGTATATGTTGTGGTTTTCATTATACAAATAAAAACTACGGTTAAAATCTTGGTGGATGTAATGCGTTTTTTAAAGTCGTATTCATAGCCCACTTAGATAATATTTAGATACTTATAGTAAACTAAATACTGTGGATACATTTTTGTCATAGGATTTGATTTATAATCTTTTTCAATAAAACAAATTTTTCTCTTAAAATTAATCAAGCATTTTTCCTATTTTGGGGGAAAACACATCTTGGTACCCTGGCTTCTAAAGACACATCTATCATTTTCCAGGTTGTTTGAATGTTTTACATTGGGACCAGACCTGTTACTGGAAATAATTCATGCATGAACTTTATTTTTCTGAAATCTTCTTGGCACTTGAACACCTGCTTTAGGTATATGATAGACTCATCTTGCATTCAGTTCTTCTGCATGAAAAATATGTGCTTGGAAATGCTAAGTGCTTTTTCAGTTTAGCATTCTTAGAGTATAACATGATTCCCAATGATTAGTTTGGAAAACTATGGAGTACCTTTTGGCTTTGACTTTTCAAAAACCTTCAGTCAGTAACGTTTAATTAGCATCCATTGTGTACATTGTACACTTTTGGGTGATATTAGTTCCAAAGGAATATTCTAGAACTTAGCCTTCTAAGATTGAAGGTGATAATATACTCACTAAATTACGTGCTGCTTTACATTAAAATGATTCAGCAGTTACTTATTGCTTAATTACTGAATATAGGACGCAGGTTGAAGCCATTAGTTTTTGCAGTGAAGAATTCATGTTCCAGACTAATCGATTTATTAGCATTAGCTTTGAGAATAATAACTGTCTTTTCTATTATTCTTGGGTAGATTGGATAAATAAGAAAACTCCATGTTGGAGGTCCCTATAAAAACTTCAGTATTCTTATTTGTTCTGCCTTTATAGGAGTCAGTAAAATCAGTTAAATGTAAACTCTGAAAATTCAACATACTGTCACATTCAATTTACTGTTAAACAATACTGTGCACTGGGAAAAAATTTTTTTTTCACCTTGATGAAAGCACTGGTCATTATTGCTGATACTGCTGCTCTTTTGTCTGCACATACTGTTGCAACATAATGTGTTGTGCATTTGATACGGATATTATCATATTGCCATAAGGAGCTGCTATTATTTTAGACACCAACTGATTCCATGATAGTGTCAAATTTCTTTAACATATGCTTATGTTTTTGTACAAATGACCCCAAGAAACATCTGCTAGTTTTGTGGTGGTATCTACTGTTTTCTTTTTAGAATTTGACCTGTCAGTTACTTTCTAATGTGCATCTACAATATTTCCTTAGAGTAGGCTGCCTCTCTGGTTTTTATGCTATTGATACTAAGTAACAAAATTGAGTCAAAAGTTTTATGGCATGATTCAGAGAAACCCAATGTCTGTATAATTCAAAAAATACCTTTTTGTGATTGTGCTTTTAACTTTTTGTCATTGACACTTTAAAACAGAAAAGTGTCCTTTCACTGGATCTTCTAGCATTCAAAATTAAGTCCAAAATTGCTTTCTGTTGGTCCTCAAATTACTCTTTGAATTTTGCAATGTGTGTGGTAGTTGTGTTATACTATTGTTTGGTTTATATCCTGTGGTAATTGCTGATCTTTCTTAGTATCTTTGAAGGGCAGGCAAAGAAGAAATGAAGTTTCTATAAAGTTGTAAAATCTTTGCTCTATGTAGACAAGAGAAGTTTCTAGATAAAAGATGTTGATTATATTATATAGTTGTGATCCCTTCGTTTACTTGCCTTGGGATGATCTTGACTGAGAAGCAACAGTCAAGGATTTCCATTGTCTAACACTTTCTCTTCTGCTTTCCATTTGTTTCTCCTAAATTTTTAAGGACATTGCTCTTTAAAAAAAAAAACAAAACAACATGACCTTATTTATGGCATTTAAACCTGGAATAAACGTCAATAAAATAACAAAACTTCCTTTGAATAGTAGTATTTGTCCATGTTTTCCAAAAGAAAATATATAGATTCCTTCCAACGTTTATTAGAGGATGTTAATAATAAATTTTTATTACCTACACCCTTGATACCAAACCTAAACCCAATGTAATAAGGATGCCTAAGTGGTCTAGTTCTTAATCACGGTACATATTTCTGTTATGATTATAACGAACAGTTTACTGTTATTTCCTTCTCATCTGCTTTCTGTGCATCAGCTGCTGTCCTCCTCAGCCTCTAAACATGTCATCATTTACATCTCCATGCTCATTCATTCGCCTTGCTGCTCTTAGTCCCCCTCTGTCCCTTGGGTGACTTATGTCATTAGGACAACCTTCTGTCCCCCTGCTTGCCACCACTTGGCTGAAACTGAGCCGAGGCCCTTGCCAGTTACCTTAGTTGCTACACCTCTTGTGGTTCAGCTTTGGCCTCTGTGCTATCTGTGTCCCTTCTACTCCAAAATTCAATTCTGCCAGGGATGGCAGGATTACTGAAAGCTTTAGTTTCGGTGATAAAACCCAAGCATGGCTGTGCAGAGTGCCTAAATAGCTTTTCATTTAGGCCTGAAACAGGAGAGCCAGGGGCCTCTATGTCCCTTGAAAAAGAGGGATTTCCCTCAGCCCTCAGGCCCCAGCACTCAACCATTTAAGCAGGCAGGATTCAAAGGGGAATGTAATTCCCTGAAATTGTGGTTTCATTTTCCTCTGTGTATGACTGTGGGAGGACGGAATAGGGGAAGTCCCTGGGGACTTTTCTTGCCTCATGAAGAGCAGGCCATTTACTTTGTCATAACTTCCCACCCCTCCCTTTGGCTACCCTATCCCGAGTGCGAGGGGACCATGGGATGGAGGAGGACATTTATGCCTAGGGCCTTTGGGAACTGGGCATAGCTGGAGTGATATTTGAAGTATAAGAGACAATTTAGTGATTTTTCATTTGATAACTTATTACTGCTGTATTTTTTGTTAGTTTCTAGTACAGTGTATTTTATCTGTACTATCATAGGGGTGAGGAAAATAGAAATAAATATATTCCCATTAACTGTGTATGCTGCCTGGTACGATACCCTGAACAGGTGGGCCCATAATTGTTTACTTGATGCTCTTTTTAATAAGTCAATTATATCATGGGAAATTGAAGAATAGCAAAATTAATTTGTTTAAGCATTCTTTAGGAAATCTTGCATGCATGTTCACCAGAGAAACACTGGGCTTCTCCCTTAAAGGACAAGGCTTTGTTTTGTTTTTAATAAGACACACTCTTTATAATTAAAACAAAATCCCAGTGTTAAGGGATTACTGTTTTAAATAATTGGATTTCTTTCATTTGTTTCTCTGATCCCCACATATGAGAATAAATCTAATGGTGTCTTAGGATAATAAATATTTTCAGATTAAAAAGTTCTCTTAATCACTGAAATTTAATAATGCTTTTCAAAGTTTATGAATGATATAGAAAGGAATGTAAAGTCAAGAATTTATATTTGGGAAAGACAAAGATATAGAACCTGGTTAAGGACAACAGAAGCTGTGGAATACTCTTTTTAAATGATATATTTTTCTTTATACTTTTGAGTAACTTACTGTAAATAAACTCATTTACTTAATTTAAACATGTCCTCAAAATGCTAAATTTGGTACTACATATTTCTTATTTCAGATAAATGCTTTCCTAAAATGGTATTTTATTATCTGAAGACGGTTTAGTTTAAAAAATGGTTGGGGTTAAGCAAAGTGTAAAATGGGAAAAGCAAAGTGTAAATGTCCAGTTTTTGTTACTTTTACAAAACTCTCCAAAGAAGCTCTGCTCCCTTTTGCTTCTCTTTTCTGTTTCCATACTGCAGAGTCCTTTTCCAAAGGCTCATGTGCAAGCCGGGGAGAGGATAAACATCAGGGTTGGTGGCAAGAAGGGGGAGTGCTTTGCTTGAGGCAAAGTCTTCCTCCATCTGGGACCTTCTTAAAATCCTCCAGCCCCTTCAATCAGGGCTTGAGCTCCCAGGGAAGAGGCTATGTCGGGAGCAGCATTAGCAGGAAGGGAGGGAATGAGATGTGCAGGTGGTTGAAGAGTCATTTTCCATTTGGTCACTCCTGGGCTTTGAACCTTTTCAAGCTGACCTGTTTCTCCACTAGTCAGGGTCTTGACAACTTTCCAGGTGTAGGTATGCTGTGTTCGCCCAGGTTTGAAAGCTCAAGGTCCTAGTTCCAGCACAGGACTTTTAAAGAATCACTAGAAATCTGGATGTAAAAATATCGAGGACTTTTGAGAGATTTTCAACTTGACCCTTCAGGCAATATGAGAAATATTATAAATGGTACTTTGAAATCTTACCCTTCATCATCTTAACCTTCATCTGTACCCCCTAGACCATATTATATTTTGACTAATTCTCACCTAAAATAATTTAATGACCTCCCCATATAACTCTAGCATTCTAATTAATAATTTAAGCAATTTAGTTTTCTCCCTTTGGCATTAAATATTCTTCAGTGTTCACATTTGGAATTACTGGAACATATTTCCAATATTAATTTTCTTTAGAAGGGAAGAAAAAGAGAAATGATCATTTTCTCTCTTTTCCATGTTTTCCTTGAGATGGTAATCAACAAATAGGTCATTCTGTGAAGAAAATTCAGAGATGCTAAAGAAGAAATTAAAATTGAAGACAAATTGAGTCAGGATGGTGTATTAGTCTGCTAGGGCTGCCATAACAAAATGACACCGACTGATGGCTTAAACAAGAGAAATTTATTTACTCACAGTTCTGGAGGCTGGAAGTCCAAGATCAAGCTGCCATCAGGGTTGGTTCCTGGTGAGAACTCTCTTCCTGGCTTGCAGATGGCTGTCTTCATTCTGTGTCCTCACATGGCCTTTGCTCCCTGCCTGTACTGAAACAGATCTCTAGTGTCTCTTTTTCTTATAAGAACACTAACAACACCAGTCCTATCAGATTAGGATCCTACTTGACTTACCCCCTTAAAGACCCTATCTCCAAATACAGTCACACTGGGTTAGGTCTTCAACATATAAATTTGAAGCAGACACAATTCAGTCCATAACAGATAAATTTGCTATAGTACTCCTTTAGCTACATTTTTTTTCCCAACCTTGAAAGTGTATTGTACTCTTCCCCCCAAATTCCTGTTAACAGTTAGGGGAGGCTTTTTTGTTTTGATTTTTTAATACAATGATTAATGTATGTTACTTAACTTAAAAATGATATAAAACACCAAAAAATAAGAATTGTTAGGTAAGTGAAGTGGCTTAGAAAGATGGGTCATTTTTGACATTTTTAACTAGGTTTCTCCAACTCTAAATCTCTGTGGAACTTGGTCATTCTAATCCAGGGGTCCTCAAAGTTTTTAAACAGGGGGCCAATTCACTGCCCCTCAGGCCGTTGGAGGGCAGTTGGAGAGTGTGGCGCACATTCCACACATGCGCACTGTGGGCCCAGGACAAGTCGCTGCTAAGCAGGACAGGCAGTGGTGGCAAAAACACCTGGCGGCCTGGTGGGCGGGACAAATGTCCTTGGCTGGCCGCAGTTTAAGGACCCCTGATAAATGCAACACAACAACAACCTTCTAGTTCTACAGACAGGAGAAAAGCAGCAGTAGCAGTAGCAGGTAGTAAAATACATCTGCATATCATTAACTTTGTGGTAAGTTTGCTGTCCTCAAGTTTTCTGGGAAGTATGAGTAACTCAAAACTGCATTTTTTTTGGGTCTGGATTATTAATGTTTGGGGAGAGAGCACTGTTTGATCCGTGCTGTTTATTAAATGTTCATTTATATTTTTGCACTGAAATCAGTGTTCACTTATCTCTGTGTCTCCTTGGTAAATCTTGCCAATAAATGCATTGGATATTGGGAAGTTCTTAGGACTATTAGGTTGTTGAGGGCAATCTTAAAAGGCCATGCAGAAAGTAACTTAGGTTGTTATAGCTCTGCTTTATTCAAGTCTGAGCAATTTACTTTTTTAATGCAATCAGAATACCGACCTCCATTTAGAAGTGCAACATTGTCCTAGCTGATCTAAATTCACCGTGCTGGATTTACAAGGGTAAAATACAGAAAAGAGGCCACCAATATTAATTTCTCTGTTCTCTTTGATCATAAATGATCACTTTTTTTTATTTTAGGGGGTCTACTTCAGAAAGAGAACTGAAATAAAAAAATTTAATAAGATTCTTATATGAAATCATTAGATAATTTTCAGGATCACAGAGTCATGTTACTGAAAATGCCAAAAAATGATCTAAATAAGGACTAAAATGAGTTAATTCCATTTGGAAATAGTTAAATTAGAATTAGCTTCTACTTTTGATGACTTTTTTTTTTTTTTTTTTAAGTCTTCTGGGTATTTGCGCTTTTGCTGCAGCCATTCCCTCTAAAGTAGACATGAGACATGGAAGTGTGTCTTTATCTTGGTTCGAGAAGGCTCTGAAAATGCAAAGCAACAGATGTTATACCCAGCATAATCATATGTATCCTGGAAACATATCTTTATTGAGTGGAATTTGTTCTTGGGAAAACAAAAATTTGGCAAACAAAGGGCATTAACTTGCTGATCTCAGCAGTAATTACTTGGGCTAGATCATAATAATCTTGTGGGGGCGGTAACTGCATGCATGTATTGGAGAAATATAATTATAAAATATGTATATTAAAAGGAAAACTAACTTGTATAAACTTCAGTTCATTTATTCCTTTAAAGAGCAAAAGGAAAAAAGAAAAACTCTCAATTTCATTTTTTGGAAGTTTTTTCAACAGCATTTTGGAAAAAGTTTCCAGGATTCTAAATCCTAATATATATTGATATTGAGGCTTTTGACCATATTCTCTGTAGATTCTGTGATCATTTTCTTAATTATGCCCACTGAAAATAGAGCATTTTAAACAAATGAACGAATCTCTGATCTTCAAGCATCCCAGTAACACTCTGAAACAAGTCCAGTTTTTTGTACCAATGACTGTACTAACGTAGTGGTTTGTGTAATTTTTGATCTTTTCATTTTAATGCCATCATAAACACCGTTTCTCTGCTCTCCGAATAGAAAAATCAAAGCAGAGCTACTTAGGTCTATGCCATAGAAGAATTATCTGGAGGTCAACTTGAGAACCACTGTGTAAACCATTTCTTAAATAGGTAGCTACAAAATTGTAAAGGCTCTTACAAACATTTCTGAAGTTGATGGTGTTGTTTTTGGAATCTTAAATTTAAGAATTTGTCAGTGGTCATGGTCAAAATAGCTGGTTAGCACCAAGGTCATCTAAATGTAGAGTAGTTTGTTTTTCACAAAAAGATTTGGAACACAGATGAAACTTTCAGGACAAGACATTATTTATATCTTAAGAATATACAAAGTATTATACATGACAATTTCAGAATATCTTAGATAATCAGCATGTATTTTTTTGTTGTTGACGATCTTACGGATATGCTGTCGCCTAGTTTCACATTCAAGTCTTTCACCTGTAAACTGTTCCTATGATGTAGTTTTTCACGTTGTTGAGAAACAGCAATGGTAAATAAAGAGTGGCATGCTTTGGAGCTGGTGAGCTGGTGAGCTGCCACAGCATGTTTTATACCCACATCAGGGATGTACGAGTGTCCCTTCCAGTCACAGAGAATAAGATCGTTTTCCTCCTCAGCACACTCTGTATTTCCACAAGAAAACCCCGGATCCAAAGAAAAACCACTCTATTAAACCAGGAGATTGTGATCAAATTTCTGTTCCACACCACATGATCATTAGTTTTTGTCAAAAAAAAAAAAAATAGCCATCTCATCCTGGAATGGAATTGATAAAGAACTTTGCACTGTGGGTAGGGCATGTAAACCCTTTTCAGATGAATACAAACTGAATTTGATACACTTTGCAAAAATGTCTGAGATTTGTGCCTAACTAGGAACAGTGAGAGTGGCAGTAGCACAGGAGTCAACTTCTGATAATTGTTTCCTCTTCCTCTTATTTCAAATGTTCTTCTCATTATTGTCTGTCTCTCAATTCCTATTTTCCTCCTCCTAATCCATAAATTGCTTGGTGGAACATTTTTACAAGGCAAATTTCCTAGTCTGCTTTAGGGAGGCCCTTAGGATGATGCCCCTTTTGTAAGGCAGTAATTTGGAAGTAAATGTGAAGTTCCACATGATGGTTAGCTCCCTGCCCTGCTTCTGTTCCCCAATATACTGACCTGCTACAGGGACAGAACCATATCCAATCATCCCGAAATCCTCAATATTTAGGATAAAAAATGATCTAGTACATAGTAGACACTCAAATTTTGAAACTAAACTGATTATTGATGGAAGATACATTTCTTGTGTCTACAATTTACAAAGCAATATGATCTCCAGATCTTCAGACTACTAGGTGAAATACTATGCGAATAATTATTATAAGAATAATTCTTCAAAGTGAAAAATCCAGTTACTGTCATCACCATTCTGTTGAAAGCTAGGGAAGATAAACTGGTTCCCAGCAAGTGAGGGTCCATGTGTGCCTGGTGCTGGCTAGAGATCCCTGAGGCAAAGGGAAGAGCCAGACCCTGGTTGGCTCCGGAATACCAGAGGGTGACCGCAGTGCTAGTAAGGGCTGGCGACTCACCTCTGTGTCCTTTCTCTTCCTCTCATTTCTGTAAGGATTTCATCCCTTTCCCCAGAACCCTCTCAAAAACTACTTTCCTTTTCAGTACCAAAATACAGGAGAAAGTACCTAGATCTCCTTTCTGAATCATTTAGGAGCATATTTACTTTGTTAGGCTCATTAGAAGTTTTGCTTCTCAGTAGGGTTGTTAAATGGACAACTTTTGGGGCATTTGGGAGAGAACGGGAGAAGCAAGGCCCTTCTGGTAGAGCAACCCTGGGGAACTGCAGTTGATCAGGCCTGTCACCTGTCCTGTACGGTGGGCACGTGGCACCTTGTGGGTCACTGACCAAGCCACCATCTTGGAGGCTATTCTTTTTCCCCTGTGCCTTCTCAGATCTCTTTTGTTCATGTTACTCCACTACATTGATTTTTTTTTTCCTTATTTTTTCTTTATATTGCTATTCGTTCCTACTGCAGTTTCTTTCATTGTTCTTCTCTTGTCTGTCTTACTCTGCAGTGTTTCCCATTTGGAACATTTAGAGATCCATCAAGAAAAGTAAAATAACAGGACAGAAGTAAACACTGGTAAAATGAGGTATTGTAATAGTATGTTACTATACTCTTGAGAGTGGTTGAAACATTGGTTTCTGGAGTCAAAGCTATCCATCAGAATTTGGGCTTTGCCATTCCCTGTGAGACTGTGGTGCAAGCTATTTAAATTCTAAGCTTCTTTGCCCCTCCCTCCAATCTGTAAAATGGGACATAGTAATAGTCCCCAGTTTATGGTGTAGTGAGCAGTCAGTGACATAATGAATCTAAACCTCTTTGCACTACATAGAACGGTTTTGTCTGTTATAAAGAATTATAGCATTTTAGAGGCCAGGTACAGTGTCTCAAGCTCGTAATCTCACTTTGGGAAGGTGAGGGAGGGGGATCACATGAGGCCAAGGGTTGGAGACCAGCATGGGCAACATAGTGAGACTTCATCTCTATGAAAAAAAAAAATTAGGCAGTCATGGTGCACATGCCTGTAGCCCTAACTGCTTAGGAAGCTGAGGCAGCAGAATAGCTTGAGCCCAGGAGTTCAAGGTTTCAGTGAGCTGTGATTGTGCCACTGGTCTCCTGCCTGGGCAAGAGAGCAAGACCCTATCTCCAAAAATAAAAATAATCGTTATTATAGCATTTTAGAACTAAAAAAGAGAAAACTTAAGATTAAATTGAATATTTGTCATTTTTCTTATTAGAGGTCAAGTTTCTGTTTTGTTGATCACTGTTTCTCTAACCCTCAGAACAGTGTCCAGCAAATAGTGACTCAACAAATATTTGTTGAATGAATGAATGAATGAATCCATTCTAATCCCCTTATTTTAGGGGAATGGGCTATCAGACTCAAAAGTTAGAGCATTTTCCTCAGGATTGGTGACAGAGTGAGGGACTAAATCTAAGGCCTTCCAATCCCTGCAGTATCCTTTCTGGGAACACTATATTATTTTCTAAGTATTTGTTTATAGGGTAAATTGATAGGAAGCATGTGGTAGTATATTAGGATAAACTTTGGTAATGAGATATACTTGGAATTGTTCTTGTTAAAATCATTAGTACAACCTTTATCCTAATTTCTGTATCCTTATCTGTGAAGTGAGATAATTTCTACGTCAGAGAACTATTATGAGAATTGAGATATCTTCGTAGAGTGCTCGGCCTCATTTCCTGCCCCACTTCCAACTGTCTAGCTAAACTTCTTATGCACGCACTTTGTTTCCTATTCTTTCTTGAATCTTCTATGATCAGGCTTTTGACTCCCATCTCTCCACAACTCACTTGTCAAGGTCAGTGAGCTTGACCTGTTTGACAGGTAATCATACTGTTCTCCTTCATACAACTTTCTTCACTTATTTCCTAGGATGTTGTTCTTTTGGTTCTCCCCCTATCCCACTAAGCTTTTCCTTCCTGGTCTCCGATATTGGCCATTCTCATTTTTCTGAGCCTGTCCTCTGACCTCTTGTTGTCTGTTTCTATACTCTCTCTCTTGTTGGATGTCCTCTAGTCTCTGACATTAAATGTCTAAATGCTGTCAACATGCTGCTGACTTTCAAATTCGTATCTCTAGACCAGACCTCCCCTCTGAATTCCAGATTTATAAATCTGAATGCCTACTTAAATATTAACTTAGAAGTCTAATAAACTTCTCAAACTTATGTTTCACGACAACCTCAAATACCCCCTGAACCCTCCAAATATGCACCTCCTATGGAATTTCTCCTCTCAGTCAGTGGAGACTTCAGTCTTCTGATTTTCCAAGCCACAAACACTTAGAGATCTTCTAGATTCCACTCTTTCTCGCTCACTCCAGATCCAATCCATGAACAAATCTTGTTTCCTCTTGATTTGAAATATATCCTAGATTGACTAGCATCACTGCCACCATCTTGGTATTACACACTGCACTGAGCTAACATGGGGTATATATAACACCCACAATTGGCCTGTAGTAGCATCTCATAATTGAACATTAATATTTTTGAATGGAACATTAAGAATACTCATGGTAAGAGGGTTAAGTAAAGACTTAAAAACCTCCTTGTCAGTTCAGGCCCAGTTTGGCTGAAGAATGAGGCCAGCTCAGGTTTTGCTGCCAAATGATTTAAGAAAAAACTTAGTTTTCAGAGCTTTGGGGATTTTGGAATTGCAGATGAGATTCTGGACCTGTACCTACATGGCTTGCTCTCATATTTTTTTTCCAATTTTTGTTCAACCATTATTTATTGGGTAGTCAGAGAAGATCACAATCTAAAAGGCTTCTCTCTGTAGAACAAGTCTGGCATGCGGAAAGTGCCCAGTTAACAATCGTTGAAAGAAGGAATGACGCACAAAAATCATTTTTGACTCAAATATGTGGTATTTAGAAGACAGCGGCCACTTTAAGAACAGTTAACCATTATTGGAAACAAAGTGCACTTTGATTATCAAGTTAACTCAAACACTTAGTATTAGCAATATCAGAAATATTTAATGGATGAGTCATCTGATGACACAAACTATCTATTTTAGTGCCTGGTAGCCTTACCAGTTGGACTCTGTTTCATTGATCTGTTATTGATTTGGCATGTAACTTTAAATCTCATTTTAGTATAATTTGATCCTTTTCTGATTGCCCTGTGTCTTTAAGCATTTTCAAACTGTTGATCAAAGATACTATCATTGTTTTAATCTACTTAAAAATTTTTAATAGTCATATCCATTTTATGTATCACTTAAAGAATTAATTGAAAATGAAAGATCATGAAAAACTTTTGTAAAGATCACCTGAAATTTTAAAATTAATTTATATTTCTTACATAAAGGAACTTATTTCTCTCTAAAGAAACTATGAGTAATAATATATTGTAATGATATTTTAGTTTTGGTTGAGTATCCACAAGAGAAAGTTAAACGTGAGTGGGAATTATTGTAGTACCACTTTCTTAAATGGCTCTCCTTTAAGAATTTGTGTACTTCAAGAAATTAATCATTTTTCTCTTCTTTTGAGCTTTGGGACCATAATTGTATTTAAATTGCTTATCTATTTTAAGGATACATAATAAATTGTTTAACATTTACATTTAATCAACTTTGTAATTTGTATGATTTTTTTCAGGAGAACATTTACAAATTTTAGGAAATGAGAAAAATAGAAGTATTATAGTTTTACTGTATTTTAAAAAATTGGCACATGATCTACCGACATCCTTCAAACTGAATTTTTATTGTTTTTCCGTCCAAGACTAGATAGAGCAGATGTGATTTTATTTTTATAATTCACATTATGAAGAGAATTTTGTTTTTGGTGTTCATGCAAAGGCTTTTATTTATTATGGGAATGAGACTTCAGTTGCATAAGAAAATGCATAAGAAAATGCCACTTTTAAATACAAGTGGTAATTTGCTTACAGCCTTACAGTTAGCAAACATACCTTTAAATAGTCAATATTTTTGAAGGTCTTTATCTCTGATTGCAATGGCTTATATTCAACAGCACTCCTATTAAATGAGATAAAAATGAATGCCTTTTCTGCCACAGAGGCACAGGTGGACATCTTGGTGGCAAGCCCCATGTGGTGTGACACATGGCACAACCCAATATGGGGGCAAAGAGCATGCAGCTTGAGCTAGGAGTCATTTTATGGCTACTTTACTGTAGATTTGTGTTTTTATGTGCAACAGCCATATTTAAGACATTTACATAGTATAGTGTTTGTTTTTTTATTAAATGTTTGTTATAATTTTTTAAATAGTCAAGACCTGATTAGCAAAACCTATTTAGTAGCCATGGTTCCTCCACCCCACCCCTTGCTATCTATATAAATGATATTTTTGACTCTGTCCTTTATAATGTTGGCACCCTGTGCATATTAGATGTAATCAGGGCTGAAAGGAAACTTGAATCCATCTGGAAGCAATAAACTTTTCTAAAAGACTGCACAGTGTTATTTAATCCTGTGACTTCTTACTGTGAGTGAAATTAAGGTTTGATGCAGTTGTGTCACATCGTATTGATATCAAATTTATCTTTCTAAAAAAAACTGACAGTAGTATTACAGCACAGAGAAGATGGCTTGCTATAATCCTATAAGCTATTTTACATTGATTACTACATGCTACATAGTGTAGCTAAATATATAAAATAACTTGATCCCAAATGTATATTTTCTCTAAAATTTTCACATTATCAGGTAATATTTTCTCACTTTCACCTTTAATTTTGGCTTCTTTTAGTACTATGTGGTAAAAATTATGATGAGAGACATGGAGAAGAAACTATTATTTTAAATTGGGAACCTACTTGTATAAATACCATATACGTAGAATGCCAATTTAAAAACATTGAGCTTATTTTAGTATGATACTCTTGAATCAATTTAAGGCTTTTTCAAGAAAAATTTGACTTCCTCTAATTTCTACTCCAAAATGGCTTTTAAACTTTTGTTTTACTTCAAATACATAGAGTATCATATTTTTTGTGATTAAGGATCCTAAATTATATCAGCTGACTAGTATAATTTATGAAAAGTGTGTGTGTATCAAGACATGTTTTTATTAAGATGTAAAAATTTATTAAGACTTAAATTTTTTTCCTTATGTTTTTGCCTAAGTCCAACTGAAAATAATTTAGAGAGTTAGGAAATTTGACTACATTTTATAGGTAACTTCCTTGCAATTTTTCTTTCTTACTGAATCCCTTCTTACTGGATTTCCTTAACTAGGTTTTTTCAATGCCAAAAACAAAACAAAAACCAAACATATACCAAACATATCTGTTAACTGTATGCTTTTAATGATAGAAATGAAATAAAGGCTTCTATCTCCCATTTGCCTAGCATATTAAAAATAAACATGAACTTTGTCTTGAATGTTATTAAGTTGGATTCTTTAAATAAAACCATGATAAGCTATATTAAAATTGCTTATCATTTTGCCTTTGTCTCCAGTAAGTCTAGGCCTAAAAATATTCATCAAATGAGTAAATAAAGATTTATAAATACTTTGGAGAACAACTTGCATTATATGTATTTGTTCGAAGTTCACTTTTGGATATTCGGTATAGGTAGCTCCTGATAATTTCTCCTTAATCCTCCCTCTCCTCTCTGCCAACCCCCACTCTGCAATGACCGCTTTGAGCACAGTTGTGTCTCTGGCATCAGGAAGGTGGACTGATAAGTTCAGGTGTTCTGGAGGCTGATGAGAGGAATCTCTTCCAGAGTTTTCCTGGATGGTCAGGATTGTGGCATTCTTTTCCTAGTGACTTTGGCTCTTCAGATGAACTTCTTTCTGGTCTAGTCTTCATTATGTAAAAATGACTGCTGCTTTAATCTCTTGGGTAATTGTTCTGCTCCCTTCCAACAACACAGATCTACCTGTGCTGAGTTTGTGTACCCTAGACTCTGAATGGTTATTCTGAATACTCTCTTATCGCCTTGGATCAAATGGTGAGAGTCTTGAGGGGAGAACTGAATGGGAGTGGTATAGAAGTGAGCCTTTTAGTATCTCTAAATACCAAGACTCTTTGGATACTCCGGAGAGCTGTGTGATGTCTCATTGTGACTCCTGGGCAGTGGTGGGGCTCTGACTGGCAGAGCTGCTGCATTGGTTGACAGTAACGGTGGAGCTGAGAGCAAAGTGGGCGAGACCACTCTTGAGTTCCTGAGAAGAAAAGAGAATCAGTGAGTTGTTTTGAACTGTAAGACAGAAGGATCTTTCCCAAGAAGGAAACCCATGCTCAGACATTATTCTCAGACTGTGGAGACAGAAGGCATCATCGTGATTTAGATCTAGTCTTATTTCCATAGTCCAGCAAGTTCCAGGTCACAAAATATTAAGAACTTTTTATCCTTTGTTCCTATAGAAACAGTTGCCCATGGAGGTTCAGTTATATTAATTTTAACATTTTAATATTCCCACAGAAGTGCCTGCAATGTAGTAGGTGTTCACGTTTGTTAAAACAGATAAACTTTTGGGCTTACTGTAAACTACTATGGTCTCATTCTTATTTTTTCTCTTCCTCTTCCTCACCCACCACCATTTTAAAATCACTAATTAATATGGAAAAAATATATGATGAGTTATCATAAGGTTTTCAAAGAGCTTTGTGCCCTTTCCTTCTGGTAAGTTAGAAACTTCTGATATGTGACTAAATGTCAACCAAGTAAGTAATGGGCCTTAAGAATTCAAACAGACTGAGAAACAAAGGTGATTTCTTGAAAGAGTGTGGCTCTATGTGCTTTGACAGTTGGTTAATATTTGAAAAGACTGGAGTCAATTCGCCAGTCTTTCCATTTGCTGGGAAATGAAGGAGCAAAGCTTCTTAAGGTATGATCTGATTGATAGTAAATATAGTCAGTAACTAACTTTTTTTGGAAGTCTAGCCTGTGTTTGAAGCATGGAGCCAAGTGCTGGGATACAGAGATTAGACATGAGAATACTGTCACAGTGAATTGCTGAGAAGTTAGAGAAAGGAAGACCAATTACTGTGCTTTGAGGCTCATGAGTGATCTGTACAAAGATCATCTGGTATGATATATGTGAACTTTATATATGAACTGATAGGCATATCTGAACTGATAATGCCAAAGAAATGGCTAGATCTTAAAATGAAGATGAATCCATTAAGGTCATATATTCTATTGGTGCCATTATCAAAGACCCTCTGCCCCACATATAGACATTTCTCCTGAGTGATTGAGATAAGAGTGGACATATAAAAGGCCATAATTAGATAGTAAATTCAAGAAATAAATGGTCTGAACAAAAGTAGCACATTAGTGCTCTTCCTGAAGCGAAAATGACAAAACTCAATAAAGTCATGGTATAGAATATGAAATACTGAGTTGCCTTTTTATTTCATTATGTTTTAGATGTAATAGGGACTTGTATGCATAGTTTAAAAGTAATAATTTAATAACAAAATGTTATAATTTGATACAATGTGATGAAAAATATAATTCATAATGCCATTTTTCCACTGCATTTTCTTATGGTTATGCCTGTCTTAGCAACACTATATACTAGGAGGCCTCAAGATATTTGGTCTTGGGAATCTAAAGGGGGTTCTCAAGAAGGTTACACTTTTAAATTATTGAAAATAACAAACAGCTTTTATTTAAGTTAATACTCATTGATATTTATTGTATTAGAAATTAAACAGATATTTAAAATATTTACTAATTAAAAACAGTGAGTCCAAGGCATGTTATCATAAATAAAATTTTTATTAAAAATATTTTCTAAAATAAAGTAATGCCACTCTTCTCATTATTTTATATTTTTGCAAATCTTAGTGTCTGGCTTTAATAGAAGACAGATGAATTAGATTGCTTCTGCATTCAGTATGTTGTGAATATGTTATTTTGGTTGGAATATGTAAGGAAAATCCAGTTTTCCTTATTGAAAATTTGGTTGAAGTATATAAGGAAAATCATGTGTATAATTGAAAAATGAGAAGTCTTTTAATAATGTTTTCATATAATTGTAGATATTCTCCTTTGACAAAAAATCTTGTCAAGGACTGATTTCTTAAAGTCTGGTTATAATGTGGAATCTGAAAATATATCAAAATTTTTTGTAGTCTGTTATTTGAAAATGTACTGATCTGTCTTGGACTTTGAATCAATATTTTACCTACGCATGATTTTATAACATCCTGCATTGGCCATTTGGAAAATTTGGCTTACTGATTTATACAGAACTTCTAAATGTTGACATATTTTATTATATAATATTTTAAAAAGTCAGATAGTAATGTCACTACCAATCTCATCCAAAAATTACTTTAAGACTGAGAAGCTGTCAAGTTCACTGTGGCACTTACAAGTTTTACAAAATTCTAATTTTACTTGAAACCTTGTATTTTATCATTGACGATGCTCTCAGTTGCTTTTCTTGAGTGACTGGCTCACTTTGCTCATTTTCCAGAAAATATTTGCCAAATATTCATGCCTAAATACCATAGTCAGTTGATCTTTCAAGTAAAATATGGTGTTCTATGAAAAACAGCTAGTTCATCTGTAACTCAAATGGTACAAATGCCTCTCCTGGAGAGAACTACCACTACCATTTGTAGCAGGATTGCTTTACGCACACTTCCCATGTCATTACCTACTATATTAACAAGAAATGTCCTGAAGGGTAGAAATTTTAAAAATGTTACTGTTTCATCAAGGACAGTTAAGTGAAACTGGCTTTTTATTTTAAAACGGAGTTTGAAGTAGCGAAGAGTGCAGTCATTATTAGTAAAATTTGGTGCCACTGCCTTGATGCATACTGACACCAAGAATTTTACCCACTATTGGTTTTGCATTATCAGTACAAATGTCAATATGGTGGAAAAGGTAAATAACATCTTTAGTATTATAAAAATTGTTTTGACTCTGTACAACATGAGTAACTACACAATGAGAACTGCTGATGAAGGTGTTTTGGTTTATCTAAAGCATTTAAGTGATTTACTTAATTTACCAATTTCTCCTGAATATTCCTCTGTATAAAACAATACTATAGGTACATACATACCTTTTAAAAAGATTTAGGAAGAAAATGACTTCTAAGAACTAAGCAAAATGTTTGGATCATGAATAAATTATATATCAAGAAAAATGATTTAGAACAGAAAATTGCTTATGATTAGAAGTCAAACTGCTTAAACTTTTCTATTATACTGTTCTTTTTAAAAATCTCAATTTTATGTGGTATTTATGATTAAACATAGACTGTGTAATTTAAAATTGTTAAGATCACTTTGTATATCATAGGTATTAGATGTTTTGCATAAAGAATTAGCATATTTATGTTTTAAAATTCAAACCAAAGAATAACATTTAAATTTCCTTGACTGTTTCATTAGTTATTTTGCACTTCCGGCAAAAATACCTGTATATCTTCAAGTGCTTAAATTCTTAGGAAGCATCTGAGCTATTTATACATGACAGGAACAACTAAATAAAATTGTAGACAGAAATTCAATATTAATGTTTTACTTGAAAAACGTGACATTTGGGCATTGGATTGGCAATTTCTCTATTTCTGAAAACGATAGGTTGAAGATTTTCTAATTCTTTTACTAGATAAGAAGATCGTTTTTTCATTGTCACTCTTGATATATGCATGTATTTAGGAACTTAAGCTTTTCTGCTAACAAATGTTATGTCCCGATTCTTGAGGATAGTAACACATTGTGATGGGTTCTCAGCTAACTACAGGAGCAGCCCTATTTGTTTAAACCCTAGTTTAACCTGATTATTAACAATTAAATTGTGTTTTCTTCTTACAATTAACGTGTATTCAAATTTATTGGTCCCTTGCTTCACAGATTTATCTCAGTATGTGGTGTATTCAAACAGAATTTTGTATTTTTAATTAGGGGATTAGATAACTAATTCTGAAGAGCCAAAAAAAAAAAAAATTGTTAGACATCACATTGCTTAACCATCTAATATACCGTAAGTGTGTGTACACACTATGTTGTGGGAGCCATCTACCAGGCAGGCCTGTTTTTCAGGCAGTATTTTAAAAAGTGGACATGTGCAGAAACTGTGAGCACAATTAGCGCCAAGCAGATAAATCCAGCTCTAATCCTGTTTACGGTCTGCATCAGACAGATGTGCCAAGATTGATTTAGACAAGCCCTAGGCTTACAGTAATATTTTTAAAAGTGCCATTCCCTGTTCTATTTTTGTTAAACCTTTGCTAAATATTCTTAAGTGTGATTGGTTTTGTTCTTCTTGTTGACCACCGTAACCTACTTCAAGCAGGTCCTGCTTTGCTCTCATGGTGACAGGGTAACCTGCCAGGAGAGGTTATCTTTATTCCCTGTAATTAAATTGACTTTTTCCCCCAAGAAAATACAACAATAGGAAGTGGGTGCTGAATTAAATAAATAGCATGATATCCAATAGACGTATACTTAAATCCCTTGCAAGAACAGATGGTCCCCAGTATCTCTGTAAGTAATGTGAGAGGACAGTTAATGTTCTGAAACAACTAGCTATAACCAGTATGATACTAATGAACCCATAGACTTCAAATAATAAACCACATGCCACAAAGCAAAATTACATATCATTCATAGGGATCTAATGCTTATAACCTGCAAAACAGTGTCTACAGATTTCCATATTTTTATGTGCTGATAGCAAATATCAATTTATGAATAAAGTTTTATTTCCTATTTTTTACCAATAAAGGTATGTTTTAACATTAAGGTAAAATTAAAGTAATATTTTAAAATACATGCCCCAAAGTATGTGGTGGTGGTGGTTTTTTTTTTTTTTTTTTAACTCTCTTTCAATATATTGTCTGCATGTGTTAGGTTCGTATATGGAAATGTGGCTTTTGCATACAATTATGGAAACAATTGCTTTTATTTGTGGCAGAAACTTGTACTGTAGGAGAGGCGGCTGGCATGGGAATCAGTGCAGCTATCTTGTAGATGAAAATTTAAGCAGAGATATAAGACCTAATATTTTCAGCACTTACAAATTTATAAATATTTTATAAATAAAAAGCAATATATTTTGATTGATTCATTCAAATGGGTCTGAGTCATTAAGGTAATATCACAAAGGGGTGTAAATAGTCTATTTTTATCGACCCAAAACAATAATGTTTTGTTTGATTCTTTTAATCATATTTCTTATAAATATTTGTATATTCTAAGACTGCAAAGAGTAAGTGTTTTGAAGTGGGGAGATGGGAGTTAAGGAGAAACAGTGACCTTCTTAGATTTTCAGCTTATCTTATCAGATGATTTCCAGATCCATCAACCTTCACCGAGGTGAGCCCCAGGGCTTTCCACCTAGAAACTTGAGGACCTGAGCTCTCTTTCAAGTCTAGGAAACCAGTGTCCTGCTGCCCCACAGAGCTAGTTGGTCCACTGCTCATGTCTTAAGAACTTCAAAAACAAAACAAAAACATAGGGAAGCACCACCTAATCTGGTGACTGATTGAACAACATTTAGATGGTTCCAAGCCTTTAAATACAAACATTTTAAGTTCACAGAGTTCTAACAAGTTTTATTCCTAAAGACCACGTCCAGAGTGAGAAAATAATTTTCCTTAAAACTCATATTATACAAATCTTCACATAGGAGGAGCTAGTTATATTCAAAATCAAGTGAATCCTGTGATTAGAACTGGACAGATTTACTCATGTAACATAAATGACTAACATGGCCGAAATGAGCAATAAATCAGAATTTCTACATTAGGATATTGGCACTAGAGAATTACAGTATATGTCTCCTGAGAAAAACAGTGCAGTAGAACATTTGTAATAACAATTTGTAATAACAATAATAATAAATTGTAATAACAATTTGTTATTACAAATTTCCTTGTTAGAAATTTGTAAAAATTATTTTTTCACAAATCAATTATCCTTATTTTCATTTTGAATAAAAACTAGATAGTCTAAGTCTAGCTCTTTCTCTTAGTTTCTTCTTGTCACATTGGCAGAAGACCATTCATGTGAAAACCTTAGATTTTAGTCTGTGAACAAATGAAGGAGAAGAGATTGGAAGCCTGAGCAGGGAAAGCAGGAGATACTGTTCAGATTGTCACAGGGATTTTCAGACTTTTCGCTTCTTGGTGTTCCTGGTTGCTACAATCTAACCTCCCATCTCCTTGAAAACCAACCTCAGTTTCTGATGAAATACTACTCAGTTAATTTATACATCTGCTGTCTTGCTGCTTTCCTAAGGACTACAGGTAGAACTATGATCCACCGACTGTTTTAAATTTGATTGGACTTAAAAACAGATGACTCATTTGTATGTGGAATTTAGAAAGAGTGGAACTCATAGAAGTATTTGTAGAAATGGCAGTTGCCAGGGGTTGGGAGAGAGGAAAGGTGGTAAAAGGATGCAAAGTTTCAGTTAAATAGGAATAAGTTCTGGATCTATTGTATAGCATGGTGACTATAGTTAATAGTGTATATGTGAAAACTGCTGAGATTAGATCTTAAATGCTCTTATCACAAAAAAAGTTTGTGAGGTGACAGATGTGTTAATTAGCTTGATTTGATGATTTCACATTGCATACATATATCAAAGCATCATGTTGTATACCATAAATATATACACTTTTATTTGTCAATTATGCCATAATAAAACTGGGAAAAAATAAAGCTGTAATTTAAAAAATATTCTGGGGAAACAAGCAAATGGTTGAAGATTGGGGAAAGTGGGACCAATAAATCCTCCAAGGAGAGTCATACAGTAGTTTTTTAAAAAATAATACTAGCCTTCATTATTAATCTTATTAATATAGGTAATTTCTTGACTCCCATTAATCCAGCTATCTGAGAACTATGGTAAATCTAAAAACCTTAAAGTTGAGTACAATAAACCAGACACATAAAAGCACAGACTTTATGATTATATTTATATGAAGTTTTAGAAAAAGCAGTAAGTTATAGTGATAATCAAAATCATCGTGGTTGCGAGGGATTACCTGGAAAGTGGCAAGAGTGAACTTTCTGGGATAATGGGAAAATTCTGTATCTTTAATGGGTTAGTGGTTACATGGCATGCATATAAAATATTACACATATGTACTTGATAAATATATACAAAACTAATGGGAATGTGCTATACTATTTTGGACACTTTGCTAGTCAGTTTTACATTTTGATAGCTGAATAGCACTTTCCATTATGTTAGTATATTTTATTTTATATAACCAATACTCTATTATTGCATATTTGTTTCCAAGTTTCACTAAAATAATGATTGTATAAGCATTCTTTTAGCTAAATTATGGATATTTATTCTTAGAGTAAATTGCTAGAAGTAAATTGCTGGATCAAAACCATGCATATTTTAAAGCATTTTCCTTTTCTATATTTTAAAAAATTATAACATGTAATTCTGATCATAGGAAGGGAAAATTATAAAGTTTATAAGAAAAAAATTAATTTTCTCATATTCCCTATCTCATATCTCTTTAAATAGGTAACCAATGTTAAGTTGTGTTTTCTACTGGGGTTTCTTTTAAATTCTCCTTTTAATAAAAGTGGATCAAATTCCTCAGATTACTTTGTAACTTGTTCTTATTCCATTTATTCATATTTCTTAGCATGAATGTCTTTCTAGACCAGAACAGAGATCTCACTCATTCATGAGCTGGAAAAGATGACTACAATTTATTCAACTATCCTGCTACTGAAGAACATGAATATTGCTTCAAATATTTTTGCTATTATAAACATTACTGCAATTAACATTTTAAAATCTTTTGATATGTATTCCCGATTTGTTCTCTAGCACTTACCATTTTTGCATTTCCACCAGCACTGGGAATGCTTCCCTTTAGCTGCACCATCATTGAGCATTATTTTTGATCTCATGCCAATCTAAAAGGCAAAAAATGGCATCTTGTTGTTTTAATTTGCATTTCTTTGATTACTAATTAGGTTGAACTTTTTCGTGTGTTCATTGGTCAATTTGCATTTCTTTTGTGCAATGCCTGCTTGGGTCTTTTATGTACTTTTTTCATTAAAGTGTCTTTTTTTGATTAAATAGATTATATAACTGTCATATGCTGCAAATATTTCTGTCCATTTGACCTTTGTTTATGACTTCTCTTTATGGGTCTTTAGGACTTTATAGGCATTAAATAATTTTTACATTCAGTATTTTGATGTATGTCTGCCTCTATTGTCATACTTAGGGCTTTTCTGACTTATGGTTTTATAATTTCTTTCTAATCTAGAAATATTGATATATTACAAAATAGGGCTCTATTCTTTTCAAAAGATAGTTCTAAATCATCTTTTGCAGACTATTAAATGTTTCTCTGGTCCATTCATTTCTCTATTCCTAGTTGTTTTAATTATTATAGCTTTACCACATATATCTGTTAGGGCATATACTTGCCTTCAGTACTTTTAAAACATTTTCTTAGTTAATACATTTATTATCCCAAGAGAATTCAAAAATAAATTGATCAGGTTCCTTGCCCCTCCCTCACATCAAAGAAAATAGCATTGAGATTTTGATTGAAGTTATAAGTAGTTTTTAATAATGAGAGTACTAGGATGGAAAGTATGTAATTGTGGAACTTGGTATATCTCATTTATTCAATTCTTTGCCTCAGTAAATTTTGAATCGTTTTTTTCCCCATACAAGTCCAGCATTAATTTGTTAAATTTATTCCTAGGTTTAATATGCTGATTAGTATGGGATCTCTTTATCCTCATTATACCTTCTTGGGTATAGACATATTTGTAACCAGCTTCCTTACTGCATATTTTTTTAGGTTGAATGATTATAAGTTTATTTTGGATTTTACAAATTGTGAGATCATCTATAAACAGTTACGATTTCAGCTTTCCCTTTCCTCTTACCTCCATCAATTGCTGTCTTTTATTTCATTTTCCTTGTGTATGGTGTTGACTGGAATGTCTAGAATAATCGGGAATAGTAAGAATGATAACAGGTATTCTTGCACTGTTTCTGGTGATTCTTCTGGTTTACTACTAAATGTGTTGACTGTTGCCTTAATATCTTCAAATTTACAACTTATAGGACATTTTAAATTGAAATATTGTTAACAGAAAACAAAGCACACATATTAAAGATTTCAGACTGTAATACAGGAATTCAAATGGAGAGTGAAAAGAATGTTTTTCATTCCTTCTATTTTTTTCTTTTCCTCAGTGGCTGTTTTTCTCCCTCCTTTCCTTCCTTGGTATCTTATTTGTTGTATATTTGGCTACATAAAAAAACCCTAAATTTGTGACACAAGGTGATAATGTTATAATATTAGCCTAGAAATTATTTGCAATATATGTAAGAAGGGACTAATTTCAAGATTATTTGAAGGACTCTAAGAATTAATAAAAATAGACAAGCAACCAGTAGGAACAGGAAAAGCATGTGTAGTAAAACATGTGTAACTCTTAAAAAAAAAAGTACAAATGAGCCGGGAGCAGTGGTGTACACCAGTAGTCCCTGCTGCTTTGGAGGCTGAGGCAGGACGATCCCCTGAGCCCAAGAGTTCAGGGATATAGTGCACTGTGATCACACCTGTGAATAGCCACTACACTACACTCTAGCCTGGGCAAACATAGACCCCTTATCTTTAAAAGTACAAATGAAAAAGAAATAATGAAAAGATGTTAAATTTTACTAATTGTTTGACTAACTGATTTTTGGAAAGACACTCACAGATTTAACCGAAACTACAGGTTTCTTTAGATGGGTGAGTATTAGATACAATTTATCCCTATGCATTTGGCAATATGAAGCGGACACCCAGCAGCACCCCCATGTGGAAGACAAATGTTAAACTTCACAGGTCACTATTTACCATATAGTCCATGACACACCATAGGGTGAGGATTTTTCCTTGATAAGCCTGACTCCTTCCATTCTTGAGGGTTGAGGGTAGAGTTTAAGATCTCCTTTGGTTTCTTCCAAGTGTTCTGCAAACCCTGGCCATATGCTTACCTGATCAACAGACACAAATACATTACTGATGATTTACTGTGAATGAGTTTCTTCCTTTGTGTATAAAACCATAGTGGCTAGATTTTAGTTTTTCATATAGTTTTCCTCAAAAGAAACCCAGGACTCCTTGAAGAATGCTAATGAGCTTGAAATACTACATTGTTATAAGCAAGAAAGGCTATTTTCAAAGACATCTATAGGTTGGAACAAAGGAGCCAGATTGGAGGATTTTCACTGGTTAGTCGGTGACAAATTTAAGTATTAAAATGGAAACAAAAATTTTAGTTAATTGAAATGTTCAATCTGTAAAAGGGCATAACTTCATAGTATAATCAAAGGGAATAAACAATCTCAATATGTTAAAGTAGCATTTTCAAAGTGTGATTCAGGGACTCTTTCAGAGGCCTAGTGAGGTCAGAACTGTTTTCATAATATTATTATACTAAGAATGTATTTCTCTCTCATTCTCTCCCAAAGATACAGTGGAGTTTTCCAGAGGCTATGGGATGTATAGTGACACTCTTGCCCTAATGGAGTATCTACTTTGAATTCTTGTGCTTTAAAAAGTGTTTTAATTTCTAATACAATGCATGTAGATAGATATAACTTGCATAAACCAAAGTTTTTTGGGGCCCTCAATCTTTAAGAGTGCACACCAGGCTATGAAACTGAAGAGTCTGGAAACTACCATACTAGAGAAAAGTAAATCTTACCCTAACATCGGTTAATCAGTTAATAGTTACAGAAAAGGGATAGGGAGAATCATTCTCTTTATAAAGGCACACAGAACAGAACACTTTGACTCAAATACTGTCACTCTATTGTTTAGTTTAAGTGGTGATTATAGTAATAATGATGAATGTTTGGTTTTCTAAGATATATGAAATGTTTGATACTCAAAGGAAAAAAAAAAGCCTGTTGAATTGATACTTTGAGGCTGTTGATTGTTAGGCCACTGGTTGATTCTAGAAGTGGACTCCAGAAGACCCAAAATCTGAGCCTTCTAAGATACGAGAGGCCTGAAAAATGGACTGTGGATTCACCCCATCTCACTACCATAATCACTGAGATGAGAAAAGGGCTTTCACCCCCTCCCCCTTTTTTAGTGGTCCATTTACTTTGTGAGCAGTAGGCTATAGTTTGCAGAATGGTTGGGCCAAAAACCTAAAAAAACTCCCGGAGAATGCAGGCAAGGAACATGTTAAAGCACCTGAAAGTCCTTGCTCCATTCTGAGCAGACCATTGTGCATAATTCCAGGGCTAAAAGGCCAAGAGAGGTTTCTGCTTTCTGTTGTTTTTAGCACTCGGGTCATTTCTGCATCTCTTTCTGTGGATTTTTTTTCTCCTCTCCTGCACCATATATTTTTTTAATGAGCCTTTTTATTGAGATAAAGTATACATATATAATATATAATTCACCCTCCTTACCATTTTTAAGTATCACAGATCAGTGATAATAAATACATTTATATTCTGTTTTTTCCTTTCTTCCTCCTTCCCTCCTGGACTATATTTTTCTGCTTCTTTGCATACCTAGTAACTTTGGATTGGATGAGAGATACTGTGAATTTTATCATTTAGAGTTGCCGGATATTTTTGTATTTCTGTAAATTTTTTTCTTTTTTCTTTTGAGACAGTCTTGCTCTGTTGCCTGGGCTAGAGTTCAGTGGTGTCATCATAGCTCACAGCAACCTTAAACTCCTGGGCTCAAGTGATTTTCCTGCCTCAGCCTCCCAAGTAGCAGGGACTACAGGCATGCGCCACTATGCCCAGCTAAGTTTTCTAGTTTTTTTTTTTTTTTTTTTTTTGTATAGATGGAGTCTCACTTGTCTCGTCTCAAACTACTGACCTCCAGCAATTCTCCCACCTTGGCCTCCCAAAGTGTTAGGATTACAGATGTGAGCCCCTACTTCCGGCCTCCTGTAAATATTCTTGAGCTTTGTTCTAGAATGTAGTTAAATTACTTGAAAACAATGTGATTTTTTTTTTTTGGGGGGGGGGATTTGCTCTTAAGCTTTGTTAGATGTGCTCACAGTAGCCTTTAGTCAGCTCATTAATGAGACAATAGTCTTCTAATCTCTCCCCATAATGTCCCATGAATTTTAATGTTTTTCTATTTTGGCTGGTAGGAGGATCTGGGTGATCTCTGAGCATTGTTGAATTCATCCTTGGAGTAGTTCTTATCCTGGCCTCACACATATGCTGATCAAATACTCAGCTGAAGAATTGAGGAGGACCTCTGCAAACCTGCAGAGTTTACTCCTAAGTAGCCTTTTAGTCTTCAGTAAATGCACAGTGAACTCTGGTCACCTTGGCCTTCCTAGACCTCAATTCCTCCCCAACTCAGGGAAAGCACCAGGGTTCTCCTGCCTTCACTGTGGCCTGGAAACTCTCTAGGCAGTGGGTTGGGGCATATACATGGTTCACTTTGTTGGCTTCTTCAGGGATCACTGTCCTAGGCTACCTGATATCCAATGCCTGAAAACAGCTGTTTCGTATACCTTACGTGCTTCTGTAGTTGTTTCGGGCAGAAGGTAAAACCAGTCCCTGTCATTCTCTGTTGGACAGAAGCAGAAATTTTGGAAGTCTTTTTTGTTTTTTGTCTTTTTAAGTCTAAAATACTTTTACTTTGAGAGTCAAGGTTGAAATGGTCTTTTACCACAACAATTATTTTTTGGCCTGTGTATAAAGATAACTGATAAAAATTTCACCACAATTTTAAAAAGTTCAAATGTGGTAAGATTCAGGGTGATATTTCTTTCTAGACTGGCAGGAGTTCATGTTTTCCACTTACAGCAATTGTACTTGTGCTTCTCTTTTGCACAAAAGAGAGGTGTGTTACTTCACCAGGAATGTACGTTTCCTTTCCTTTCAGGTGCCCTCAACAACTTGTTACAAACTCACTTCTGTTAATGAATTCTATTTTTTTCCCATTACTTTACTTTCTCCCTATAAGTATCAAGGAGCTCCTGTGGGATACCAGTTTATTATTACTGAAATGTTGCTTTGTTCTTGGAATCCTTCATACATTGAATATCCTCAGATTCCAGGTATTTTAGGCCTGTGTGGCAGGGGTTCTCTTCTATTTATTTTATTCTCCCCAACCTGCACATTCTTGGGGAAAATAGACCCAATTTTTTTTTCCTTTCCCATCTCAAATAGGGACTGACATAAAGGATAATCCATAAAATTACAAATGATTTTGAGTTTTAACTGTTATTCATACATTTAAGATATGAACACATGGTTTTGATTGGAAAATTTAATTTCTTTTCAGGTGATTCCAAGTATGACATGCTATGTAAAGAAGAATTTATTGAACTCAAAGATATATTCTCTGTGAAACTGAAGCGGCGCTGTTCTGTGAAACAGCAGAGAAGTGGCACTTTATTAGGTATTACGCTTTTCATCTGCTTGAAAAAGGAACAAAATAAACTGAAGGATTCTACACTTGATCTTATTAATTTAAGTGAAGACCACTGTGACATATGGTTTCGACAATTCAAGAAAATACTGGAAGGTAAGTACTCCTCATGGGAATTTTAAATGAGCCTGGTTTCCCTGATACAGATTATTAATCTAAGTATGTTATATTTGAGTACAGACAACCTTTGATTATGTTGAGATAGTTTCCTTCTATTCCTAGTTTGTGTTTTTTTATCACGAGAGGGTGTTGAATTTTGTCAAATTCTTTTGCTATATCAGTTGAGATAATCATTTTTCTCCTTCATTCTGTTAATGTGTGGTGTATTACATTAATTTGTTTCATATGTTTAACCATCCTTGCATTCTAGGAATAAATCCCACTTGGTCATGGGGAGTAATCCTTTTAATATGCTATTGAATTTGGTCTGCTAGTATTTTAAGGATTTTTGTGTCAATATTCATAAAGCATATTGGTCTGTAATTTTTTTGTAGTGTCTTAGTCTGGCTTTGGCATCAGGGTAATGCTGGCCGCATAGAGTGAGTTAGGAAGTAACCCTTGAATGGTTACTTTCATGAAGAAGCTTCAGTGATCTGAAATAACACAGTTCTTAAATACTTTGGTTCACTTAAGAGTTTTTGGAAATATTTATTTTTCTCTTGTATTTATGTATCTCTTGAGCTTATATTAGAATTTATTTTCCTTCCAATAGTACATTGATGACAAGTGCATATACTGGACAGCTTCAAAATAAGTTTTTAAAGATGATCTTTAAAGGACCATGCTTTATGTGCTGCCAATTGAGAATTGTTTGTTTCAGCATAGATTTTTCTAAAGGTTAATATCCAGAGAAAAGAGAACATGTTTATTAGAATATATCTCCTAATGAATTCAGTGTATCTGAAATTTCTAAATGACATTTTTATATTTTGCATACAAATAAAATCCATAAATACAAATATAATACAATTTGTATTTCTAGAAGTTATCTAGTTAAAATATAATCTGAGCCAGGACCAGTGGCACATGCCTGTAGTTCCAGCTACTTAATTAGGGGGCTGAGGCAGGAGGATTACTTGAATGCAGGAGTTCAAATCTAGCCTGGGTAATACAATGAGACTCTATCTCTGTAAAAAATTTTTTTAAAGTAAACATTTAAAATCTGAGTTTAGGGTTGATTTTTTTTTCCTTCTAGGTTTGCAAATCTTATTTTCCTTTTAGTCCATTTCTTCTGTTTGCCAGATTGATCAGGGTAGAGGCAGCTGATGTGGTTGATGGCATAGTTTGAAGTTAGATGGCACAAGACAGAGATGGGTGCCAGACATAGAGCAGGCACATGGTGGTGATAGAAATTTCCAGGTTTGGCATCATTGATCAAGGAAACCACGAGGACCCACATTGGCCAAAGGCTGCTAGCTGTGGAGATTACGCTCACAGGAGATGAGCTGAAGTGATATTACATTAAAATTGAAAGACCCTGTTACAAAGTAGTCCCATGCTTCCTTGTTAGCCTCCTTGGGGCCTTCAAGGAGACCTGATTCTGTCAAGAGGCAAGAATCTGCAGAGGCCGTAGTTTAGCTCATTTCTCTGAAAATAGAGAAAATGTATAATTAACTAAAAACCTTCCACTTTAGCAGTGGAGTTTTTTTTTAATACAGTGTTATTTCAAATTTATATCAAGGGAATAAAAGTTAAAAATGAAAAATTAATTTCAGCTGAATTAAGTTTATTAACATGGCCAGGTATTCATAAGGCTTATGTGGCCTATAAAATAAGAATGTGTCGTTTGATTAGGAGAGCCAAAGCTCTTCCTTGCACTTAGGTCTGAGGAAATCTTCTCCCATAGGGTTTATGAAGGGCCGGGCTGAGGCAATTTCCTCAATGTATCTCACCCATAAATCCAATAGCAAGTAAACAGACGGCATCACAACAAGGCTCATTTCAGTAAAAGCAATTTTATAGGAGTAGAGGGACTGTCAAAAACAAACATACAGAAAAAAAACAAGAAAAAAATATTGTCCAAATATTTATTCAGCTTAATGAATAATGTTTTGGTTTGGTCCAGGGTTAAAATCTAGACAAATTACAAAGATGAATAAAGTACACATCTTTTAGGCTATTATCCTCCGAGAATGGTACTGAAACCTTTTTGAATCTGTGATTTTTTTTTTTTTTCTTTAAGACTAGTCAAGTGCAGTCCAGTGCTGAAGAGGAAAGAGTAGAGCAAATAGTTTGATCTGTAACTGACTTTAAACAATCAGCAGATATAACTCGCTATCTTCGGACCAGCCTCAACTTCTGATTTTGGTGAGAGTTGGAGACAGTGAAATATATGGTTCATATTCTCTGGCGTGGTCCCGGAACACAGAGTGATTTTGTTGATTAAAAGCAACCAGTGCAAACAAACAAAACATGGTTAAAATCCTCTAATGAAATCAAAGGCACCTAATCAAGACTGTCTGAATAAATGACTGCACTCAAGTGGACTCTGAGTCCTATAGGAGGTGCTGCTGCCTCCTTATCCCCACTCCCCCAGCAAAGATAGTTCTGGGTCAGCTTCATCATCATAAACAAATGAATGGTAAAGGCTCCAAACCTCCCTGCTGATCGGATCATTATGTTATGTTGACACTTTCCTTTTAAAATTGCAACCCGGACAAGTTTTTCTTAAGGCTTCTTTCACTTTCAATTCCATGTAATTCCAGTGCTCATTAAAGTGCCTATCACCTGAGAATCAAATGCAATTGGCTCAAACCTCATTTTATAAGGGAAGAAAGCCCTGTGTCTTTTCCATTCTCTCTGGGATGAGGTCAATTGCTAACCTTTTTCTGGGCCTCTGTGGCTCTGATTACCATGGAGTTGGGTCTATGTGTGAATTATCTTCCTGTCTCACATTTATTATCCCTATTTTGTCCTATACTGCATCCGATTTGGGAGATGATTGTTCATTTGTGTCTAAACACACACACACACACACACACAAAAGAAAACCTACCTAAGTCAACTTAAGTTTGGGAGGTGATTGATAGAAGTTTACATCACAAAAATATAAATAACTTGCAGTTAAATATTAGGCACCCCTATTTTACATCCAAAGATCTTGCTTTTAAGTTGGCTCTGCTGGTAAAATCTGATAGAATTTTAAAAACTACATTGATTTATTTTGGATTTTTGTCTTTATTCAAAAATGTTTTTTTTTCCCTGTCAGCCTTTACATCTTTCCTATGTTTTTCTATTAAGGCTTTAATGGCTTTGTTATGTTTTTCTTAAGTGGTTGGTCTTTTAGTCTAATTAGTCTAACAGTTATAATTTTAGTATAGTTTAAATATTAAGGATTGTTTTCAAATGTGCACATTTATATTTTGAATTGGGGCAATGAATAAGATGTGAATTTTCAAGAAAAGAACAAATTAGCAGCATTAGGAGGAAGAAAGAACTCTCATATACTTGAGATTCTAAGACTAATTGACAAAGAATCATCAGATAATGTGGGTTTATAAATGTGAGTCTTAGGACTGTTTCTATTTTTATTTGAAAGTGAGTTAAGTGTTTTCAGATTGTAATTTGCAGAACACAGTTGAGCACAGCATTTTTTTTTTATTCTTAGTAATGGAAAAGTCACCATAACTTTATTGACTAATAGGCAATATGGGTTAATTTATCCAATACATGTTTGTATCACGAACTGTACTAAGTGCTGGGAATATAAAAATGAATGAGATACAATCCTGTATAGAACTCTTTTGTCCTGGAGACAGATAAGACAACTTGTTACATTATAAATGTGTTAAGGGCTACAATGAAGATATAAATTAACAAGGAACATAACCACTGATCATTGACTAAGAAATTCAAAACTTTAAAAAATGAAATGATTAAGACTGATATGTAGTCATTGATAAACCTAATATGAAGTCATTGTGGCAAAAGTAATTTAACACAGTCTTTTCTGGATAAAGTCAGTCAGTGGAGGTCTTAGCAGAAGCCTGTAGATGTGAAGAAAAAGATTTTAAAAACAAGAAGAAAAGCTCTAAAGCCTTATGTTCAAGTAATGTGGTTACAGGCATGTGCTATCAGTGCCTGGCTAATATATATATTTTTTAATCCTGAGCTCAAGCGATCATGCGTGAGCCACTGCACTTTGCTAGTTTCCATTAAATTCTGAATGACTAATAGCACTGCTTAATTCTTCAAAGGATGTTAACATGTTAAAAGAAAATCTTTTAAAACCAAACCTCCAATTTTATCAAACTTATAACAAAAATATAGGTATATGGAAACATAGATATCATGTAAAATCTGCTTAATAAAGGAATAGGAAAAATACTATTTATCTTAAAACTAGAGCATGCTAGTTTGACATTTTTAGCCATTTCCTTTCCAGCAAGTGTCAGTGTGAAAAACTTACCATGAGTGAATGTCTGCAGACATAAAAAAACTGTAGCATTGGACACCCGCGAACTTCACCCAACAGAAGAAGCAGAGAATATTGAAATGATCAAATAAAAAAAAAGAAATTGAAAATAGAAAAGAATAGGGTACTATCAAAGGATAGCACTGTTATGAGTATGTATGTGTGAATTTCATTTTTTAAAAGTTCATCCTTCTTAGGACTTGTTCCTTAGTCTGAGAATTGAAAGGTTCTATTAGATAGGTCTGGGTGGGCCTCAGGCCTGGATCTCCTTTATCAGACCCTGCACTGATTCTAACGTATTACCAGGGCCAAGAACCATGAACGTGCAAGATGGGAGCAATGCAGCATGCCACACTTACCAAAGATACCTTTGTGGGGATTAATTATATGTGACAGAACATTCTATGTTCTTGTTATTCCAAATATTCTTAAGGATTAACCAGCATCTATTCCTGAGTTATATAAAGTTATCACTTATTTTCCGTGAGTTTTACCACACAACTGGTTCAGATGATCCTGGTGAAGGTTGGTAGAAGCCTGCCAAAGTTTCCCTTCCAGATTCTTTTCATCTATTAATAACATCAGTTCCAACTCAAATCACTACCCTTTCAGTGGACAGCAAACTAGAATTATCTCTTTAGAAACAATCATTTTGTTTATTCTTGGGAAGTGTGAGACCAGGCTGTCTTCCCAAGGGCTGCTCACTGGCCTCTGTAGCATTTTTATCCTAAGCGAGGGATATATTTTTGAAAGTCATTACTTTTATATCTAAAAAACAATGTCTCATGTAAGAAAATTATATTTCTGTTTCAATCATTGACATAGTATCTTGAAAAGAGGAGTTAAATATATTCATTGTCAAGTTATATATTATATATTTCAAATCCTTCAGCTAGAAAGAAGCCCTTTGACTATTTTGTATAACAAGACTGGTTTGGAGAAACAATTTAGGTAGCTTTGTCAGATCTTATTATATGATTATATTTAAAGTGCTAAATGAAGATTTGCTAAATGTTTCTAATATTGAATTAGATTTTCATGCTGTTAACATTTCTTTACAAAATTATAGAGCAATCATTATTTTAAAATTTTAAATCTTAATGCTAATAGCTGGCATTTATTAAATGTTTACTATGTGCCACTTTTGTAAGCAACTTTTATGAATTATCTCATTAAATCCTCATAATAGCATCAAGAACTACCAATATGTTTTCACGTAAAAAGGAGAATAAAGTTACTTATTTTATGAGTTTTGTTGTAACGTTTGAGGAGTGAAAACAATGCATGACTTAGCTCATAGTAAAATTAATATTAAAGCTATCATCATCTCTTAGTATATACAGGAGAAAATTAAGGTTTAAATAGTTTAAAGATTTGTTAATCTGAGGTTAAGCAACTACTAAGTGGTGGAGGAAATGGCAACAAATCCGTATGTGTCTGAATCCAGAGCATGAACCTTCAACTAACTGATGGCATAGTCTACAATATTTAAGTATCTCCTATATAGGTTATTAAGTATGAAATGTCCGATTCCCTTAAAGTACTAAGTTTCACAGTTGATATCTCTGACATTTTATTTTGACACTTCTTGTTTTATTTTTGTTGAAGGTACATCTTCAGTCTTTCAAACACATGGTTTGGCTTGTGATAATCTTGCAAAACATTTTTAGAGCAATTTTTGTTCTGAAAAAGGGTAAGTCAAAAATTCATGTTAATTTCTAATATGAGTTCTGTCACAGAACCAGTGCAGCACAAACAGCTTTGAAATATCAACGAAGTGTTTGGGAAGTATGTGGCTAATGAACAACAGTACTCGATGGTTTGAGAATTTCCATTCTGGTGATTTTAATCTTGAACATGAGCTATGTGTGTAACCTGAGATTAAGATGGATAATGATGAGCTGAAAGCTGTAGTGAAAGCAAATCCATCTCAACCTAGGTGTGAATGCATACCAAAGTTTGACATTACTATTCCAATAACATTGGACCATTTGAAACAAATTGACAAGGTAAAGAAGCTGGATACTTGGGTACTGAGTGAATGAAACAAGTGTCAGAAGAGAAATCCTCTCAAAGCTTGCCTTTCTTTGCTGTCACGACATAAAGGTGAACCATTTCTAGACCGTATTGTTACATGGGATGAAAAATGGATTCTTTTTGACAGTTGTAAGCATTCAGCACAATGGTTTAATAAAGATGAAGTGCTAAAACACAGTCCAGAACCAAATATTCATCAGAAAAAGCTACTGGTCTCTGTTTGGTGGTCCAGTGCTGGTATTATCCATTACAGCTTCATGAAACCTAGTCAATCAGTTATAGTGGATGTCTTCTGCAACCAATTGGATGAAAACGATGAGGATGCTTATGTGAGGCGAACGTGATGACCACTACACTACAGAAACAACTGAGGATGCTTATGATTAAGCAGCCAGGATTGGTCAATAGAGACAGGCCAATCCTCTTGCAAGACAGTGTTCCACCATGTGTTGCACAAACAATGCTGCTTAAACTCTAGAGGCTGGACTTGGAAACTCTCTGTCATCCATCATATTCACCAGACCTTGCACAAACTGATTATCACTTCTTCCTGACTTTGGACCCCTTCTTGCAAAGAAAAACACTCAATTCTCAACAAGCTGTGGAAAATGCCTTTCATGATTTCATGGCCACTTGCTCTCCAGGCTGCTTTGCTGCTGGCATAAACAAGCTACCATTAAGATGGCAAAACTATGTCGATAGTTTAGGCACATACTTTGATTCATTGTACCGCTTTTTGAGATACAATAAACTAAACTTTTGATTCAAAATCGGACATTTCATATTTAATGACCTAATATTTACTGTACAGTTTAGACTCTACCCTGAACAAAGGACTTCAGGCATTTGTTAGGAAATATCTATATCATCTGGTGTGAAGATGACCCCTCTCTAATGTTCTTTTCCCAAAATTATGATTTAGAACTCTAGACTCTTGGAGCAGGCAATATTTAGGGTGAGCAGGAATATTACAATGCATTTCTCAAAAAAAAATTCCTGAAGATTGTCACTATTAGAGTTTTCTCCAATGCCTTGGGATCAGTTGAGTGTGAATTATGGAAAAGATGACATTTCTTTTTGTTAACCTAAAGGAATTTTAAAAACACATATGAACACACTGGTTTGTAACTGATTACCAGGCTTTATGTTTAGCAGAATGTCCTAAGCAAAATACAAATTCTATAAGCCTGTAGGAGAAATTAAAAGTTGAATCAATCCTTAGATAAGAGTATAATGGATTTTCACTTAACAACTTTTGTCACTGAAAAGAAATGAAGTAAAAAGTAATAAAGCAGCACTCTCACAGTATGCATAAGTAGGAAATACATAATATTTCATACTAAGCAACAAATCATTATTAAGCCCCCTGGCATTCATTAGACTACCATTAATGGTAATGAAATTGTGTTATTTATATAAATATTATATGTAACTCTAAGAATTTTATTATAATCTTACATGAATATATCTGTTGCTGTTTGAGGCAGGTAGTTGGATATTTGCAATGGCTTCAGCATTGTAACAGTTTTCAAATCAACCATTTTTTCCTCATTTATCATTAAAGCAAACACCTATTTTTTACATTTAAAAAATACTTATGTGGAAAATTATGCATTTTGAAAAAGTACATTTTCTGTTTCTACTGTTTATGTACCTTAGTTCTTTTTCCAATGAAAAGAGATGAGATGGACAAAGGTGAAGCCTGTTTGTGTGGTCAAGTTCCTGGGCCCTTTGAAGCATCCAGTGCCAGGCTTTGTTCTCTTGTACCTTGGTGCTTTCCTACTTGCCAATTAAGTTGCAAAGCTGAGAGCTTCCCTTGACCTATAGTGCCCCTCATCTATTGTTTTCTCAGTGAAATCCAGTTTGAAGTTCAAGGTCTGGTACAAACCAGAGAATCTTCTGCAAAGCTGACTGTACCATGTAGCACAATCAGGCTATTTCCTGGCACTGTTCATGCTCTGCACATCATCATTTCAATTCTAATCGTGAGCTCACATAGTTGATACTTTACTAGACTGTAATTCTTTTTAGCACAGAGATTTTTAAGCACTTGGAATAGGGGTTCATGTATAGTAAGTGCTCAATAAATGTTTGTTGTTATTTTCTATTAATATAACACTTGGCACAGTGCCTGACTCAGTAAATGCTGGTGAGATAAACTGAGTATTTTGCTTGTCTATATGATTTTGGGCATTGTCTTTGTTGCTTTTGACATAAACCAACTAACTCATTAAATCTTTATCACAACACGTTTATTGTGGTCAAAATTTTTTTTTTTTAAATCTCCATAGATATCTGGCTAAGGAAGCAGAACTCTGAGAAATTGGTTAAAGTGGGTTATAAAGTACTGAAGCAAGATTTAAATCCAGGATTTTCTAATTCAGAAACCCATTTGTTTTTTACTACACTGCATTGCCTCTCAGCAAAAAGATTTAAACAATTTTTTTTTTTGAAGAGTAGTATTGTTTTCTTGAAAGGCAGGGTATAATGGACTGTGCTACATATTGGGGACTAAATATATTAAGTATATTAAAAAAGGCTGTGGTATCACTGGAAATGGAGTTCATCAAGGAGCCATGCAGGTTGAAGAATTTCTAGAAGTTAAGAAGCCGATGGAATTGGTTAGCAGGGAAAGCCAGCTGGTGGTGAACCTTTAATGTTGGCCAAAGAGAGGATCCTCTGAAATCTTAAAGGGACAGGGCCTGACTGGTAGGCTCCAAACAAGTCTGATGCCAAACTTTTACCAGTGTGGTGGTGTTTTTTTTGTTTGTTTCAAAAGGAAAAGTGTCATTCTTTAGATACTTCTGAATTGTCTGAATGTCTTATCAAAAATAAAGATTTCCAATTTTATAATAAAAAATCAAAAGACTCAAGTTCAAACTCCACAAATTTTTGTTCTGAGGCTATTTAAACTGTATTAGTGACTCTGTCAAGCAGTTGGGTGACTTACTTAGCCCCGGCCCACCAAATGTGTGGGAAGGATGTCACACTAGATTGCTTGGCTAGGTTCTCTATTTATCTCCTTTTACTTAAATGAATGGAAAACACATTGGTGGGTTTTTATTTGGGTAATCTGAGTTTGGTTCCTAGCTTTTCCACTTATATACACTTCTAGCTGTATACCTTATCTTTATGTCTTCTACAAGCCTTTGGCCTCCTATCTGTAAAGTTAAGTTGATGATGTCGGTCTTGATAAGTTATTAAGATACTTAAGTATATAATGTATATAAAATAGCAGGCACTCAATGAAGGGTAACCCTTACTATTATTGTATAGGTATCAAAGTTTTTGTTGAGCTTTGATAAAACCCATAGCCTCAAACCCTTTAGCCCTTCAAGACTAAGTTTAAGCATCATCTTTGCAGAGGAGAGGGTGAGAGGGATTTTATACTAATAGAATTAATCGTCATCACCATCATTGTCATGATTTCTTGGTGTATCAGGGAGCATACCAGGTGTTTCACATATACTAACAGGTGTTAATTTCACAACATCCTGGAGACAGGTACCATTATTACCATTTTACAGATGGGGAAAGGAGACACCAACAGGGTGAAGAATTTTCTCAAGATAATATAGCTAGAAAGTTGTGGAACTGGGATTCAAACTCAGGCATTATGGCCCTATAGTCCATATGCTTAACTCACCATGTTCTCCTGACATTTTAAAAGTTAGGAGGCATATTCTGTAGTCAATGTTGCTGCAAAGAGAATCTAATTTTAAATGTGGTGAATCTACTAGCTGCTGTCTTTGGTATATCGGTCAGATTGTGCTATCCTTATCACTTATCCCTTGATTGCTTATATAACTGGGCATCAAATATATAAAAATTCAAAAAGTGAGAGGTGCCAATAACATAATTTACAGTTAATACAAATGTAATCTGTGTTCTGTATGTTTGAGGGCTGGTTGGTTCTAAAATATTATTCTATTATATATTTGACTTTTAGTTAAAACAACTCTAAGCTTTTCTCATATTCATGTTACACAGATGATACCATTCTCATGTAGCCGACTGACATGTTCATAAGTAATGATTGAAATCTGAAAATTTTAGAGCTGTCAGACTCAGGAGATGAGAGAAAAACATTAACATGGTTATATCACGAAATTAGCTGTATCAACAGAAAGAGAACGATGACTCAGGTTTCTTATGCTGGTGGATTTGAGGGCCTGGAACTGAAATAAAGGAGGGGGTTTAGGGAGAAAAATAAGTTTTCCTCTGACATAAGATGAATTTAAGTTTCCTTTGAGGAATGGAGATGAAGACATTTTGAGAAGTTCCTTAAAGTTGGTTCCTGTGTTTTTTCAACCCATTTTCATCAATCTGGGAGCATTTCTTCACTTTTTGGCATAATAGGATGATATTCTAGGCTTATCTAATATCTTCCCTGTACCAGCCCTGGTATAAGCCTTTTCTTTAAGGAATTATGGTTTCTTCTGGTGGGCAGTGGTATTGAGAAACCAAGATCTGGAAACTAGGTATGATCATTGCTGTTTGGATGTCATAACTTCTAGGCTTATGTAGCAAGAGTTGAGAAAAATCTATTAGAAATCATGAGTTTATATTGATTTCTCTGATTTCTATCCAGTCCTGCAGGGCTCTTTCTATTTCTCTCCTCCCTATTGTATCTCCCTTCTTCCATAGTGAGAACTGTGGCTCCCAAGAACACATCTGCCCATTTGCTCAGTCATGTGATATACACACACTAGTTTCAGAATAGTGTCTATATCATTATGAAAAATAAACCTACTAAAATGGGTTCAAGATTTATTGGCAGTTCTTTTTTGGACCCCCTAGACCAGGGGTCCTCAAACTTTTTAAACTGGGCCAGTTCACTGACCCTCAGACCATTGGAGGGCCGTTGGAGAGTGCAGCACACATTCCACACATGTGCGCTGTGGGCCCAGGATGAGTTGGCTGCTAAGCAGGACAGGCAGCGGTGGCAAAAACACCCAGCTGGCCGGATAAATGTCCTTGGCGGGCTGCATGTGGCCCGTGGGCTGTAGTTTGAGGACGCCTGCCCTAGACTAAAAAGCTATATGTTTCAAGTATGGTATTCAAAAATAACTTGGATTAGCTTTTATTCCCTTCATAATAGATATATTATGCATTTGAAATACAGTTGGCGTTGTTTCTATTTGTGTTCAGTGTTCCTTTTTTTCTCTCCATCTTCATTGATTTCATTATATATATTTTTGAATATGTAGGACATTAACATGTTTCCAAAAGAAAAAATACTTTTTCCTATATCATTGTCGCCTCATCCTTCTTACCCTTTATAAGTAACCAATTGCATTGGTTTCTGGTTTAATTTTCCTTCTTATGCTAAAAGTAACATGTAATATAAATTTGTTGCCATTTTGCTTTTTTACTTAACAACATATACTGGAAATAGCTCCATATCATTTCATAGAGAGCTTCCTTATTTTTTTTAACAGCTATGTAAGACTCCATTATGTTGTCTGTACCATATTTTATTCAATACTCTCCCATGTGTGGACATTTTGATAGTTTCTAATATCTGTGATTACAAATAATGCATCAATAAATAATTTTGTGCCTATTGTATCTTGAAGGTAAATTTCTAGAAGTAGAATTCTTGGATAAAGCTAAGTGCATGTGTTGTTGGTTTGATATTGACAAATTCCCTTCAGTGGAATTTATACCATTTTTCATATTTACTAGCAATGTATAAAAGTATCTGTTCCTTCACAGCCTCAACAACAGATTGTACTTTCACACTTTAGAATTTTTCCAATGCAATAGGTGGAAAATGGATCTCAGTATGGTTTTAATTTATGTTTTAACAAATGAGCAAAGTTGAACATAGTTTCATGTGTCTAAAGGCTATTTTTGATATCTTGTGAATTGTCTTCATGTAATCTGCCTATTTTCTATAATACTTTTGGCCTTTTGTTCCCCTCAATTTTTATAAATTCTTTATATTTTATAGATACTGGTCATTTTCTGTGATACGTATTACAAATAGTTTTCTCCCAACATATAACTTCTCTTGACTTTTCCTAGTTTTTTTTTTTTAATGCAAAGTTTTAATTTAGAACCTTCTATGTGAGTTACATGTATTCTTTTTCTTCATTATATCTGATTTTTGAGTCATGGTAAAAAGGCTCTCTTTATACCCAGGTTATAGATAAATTCTCCCATGTTTTTTTCTAGCACTTGTATAGTTTAATTTTAGATCTCTAGTCTATTTGAGGTTTATTTTGTGTCTGGTATAATGTATTGGCCCCATCTTTTTTCCAATAGTTATCCAGTTGTCCTAACACAATTTATTACAAAGTCTGTCTTTGTCCCAGATAGACTGGGACAAAATGGATTAAATATTAAAAGGTTAAGACCTAAAACTGTAAAACTACTAGAAGAAAACATAGAGGAAAAGATATGCCATTGGTCTGGCATAGCTGGTCTGGTAATGATTTTTGTATATGAACCCAAAAGCACAGGTAACAAAAGAGGAAGTAGATACATGAGATCACATCAAACCAAAAAACTTGTGCACAGCAAAGAAAGGAATTAACTGAGTGAAGAGATAACCCAGGGAATGGGAGAAAATATTTGCAAACCACACATCTGATGAGGGGTTAATATTGAAAATATGTAAGGAACTCAATTCAATAGCAAGAAAACAAATAACCTGATTGTAAAATGGACAAAGGACCAGAATAGACATTTCTCCAGAGAAGGCATACTAATGATCAACAGGTACATGAAAAAATGTTCAACATTACTAATCATCAGGTAAATGCAAATTAAAACCACAGTGAGATATCACCTCATACCTGTTATAATAGCTGTTATCAAAAAGATGAAAGATAACAAGTGTTGGCAGGGATGTGGACAAAAAACCCTCGTACACTGGTGGGAATGTAAATTCATACAGTCATTATGAAAAACAGTATAGAAGTTCTTCAAACAATTAAAAATAAAACTATAGGATCCAGCAATCTCAGGGATTATAGCCAGAAAAATGAAATCAGTATGTTGAAGAGATATCTGTGCTACTATTGCATCATTATGCACAGTGGCCAAGATATGGAGTCAACCTAAGTGTCCATCAATGGGTGAATGATAAAATATGGTATATATATACAATGAAATATTATTCAGCCTTAAAAAGTAGGAAATTCTGTCATTTTTAGCAATGTGGATGAACTTGGAGGAAGTTATGGTGAGTGAAATAAGCCAGGCATAGAAAGACAAATATCACATGATCTCACTTCTATGTAGAATATAAAAAAGTTGAACTCATAGAAGTAGAGAGTAGAATAGTGGCCACCAGGGGCTAGGAATAGTGTTGGGGATTGGAAAGATGTTGGTGAACAGATACAAAATTTCAGTTAGATAGGAGGATAACTTCAACAGGTCTATTGTACAACATGGTGAATATAGTTAATTATAATATACTTGAAAATTGCTAAGAGTGGATTTTATGTGTTCTTATCACAAAATGATAAGTATGTGAGGTAATATGTTAATTAGCTCAATTGAGCCCTTCCACAATGTGTATATAGTTTAAAACATGTTATATATAGTAAATATATGCAATTCTTTTTGTCAGTTGAAAAATAAAAATTCTCTGTAATTGGTCTTTATGTATTACAGTACACAAATATTTTTAAGACTCTTTATTTTTATAATGGAACATATGTTCTTGGAATGCTAAAATCAGTGCTCTTTTTTTTTTTTTTTGAGGCCCTGCAGATAACTAAAAACTTTTCTTAAAAGTAACAATTATTTATATATGATCCAGAAACAATACTTTGTAAAAGCTTCTAACTGATAAGATCATTAAAGTAAAACATATTCATGAAATTGCTCTCTAATATTTTATAATTTCATAGTTTGTGAAGGGTTAAATGTATAATTATTTCATCACAAATTGGGCTTTTTATGAAGTTAATCATATTTAAATGCTAATTATTTTAACTAATTCTGTGCTTGACTTCTGAGTAGGAATGTTTCCTAAAGCTAGTTACATATATTTCTTTTCAGTTTGGATTTAATTAGAAAAAGTGATATAGTTAAATAGATCTATAGCATCTTCCACAATGAATAAGAATTTATTATGATAAAATGGATGGTATATTTGGCTGAATTTTATCTTTGCTCTCTTCTCTGTGCTTGTTCACTCTTGCTTTATCTAAATAGCCTTAGCTCCTTTATTGTTTAAATTCTGAAGTATTGAGCTGATTATTCTGGCAGCAGGTGATATTTTTCTAATTGCTGTTCAGTCAGTTTCAGCTATTAGAAATAGAGATATGTTTACTCTGGTGGACTGCATGTGAATTTAGAAGTTTATATAGCTTTGTTTTTACTTTAAGTAGACTATGGCATTAAAATTATTTTCATCAGTATGTGTAAAGGTCTGCATCAATAAGCTTTTGTTGACAATAAAGTGGAATTGATGCATTTTAATATAAATTGCCTGACATAAAATATCTCCAACTTTGAGCTCTACTGGGAAGTTGTCAAATCTTATATATGAAAGGCTTTTACCATCACTGTTACACATTAACTGGGCGTAGTTTAATATTAATAGCCCCTGAGGCTTGTGGTTAACTGAAGATTTTATTCCCTGTGTTTGGGTTTTATCTTTGTGACAATTTGGTTGTTTTTCTGTGTAAAAGAGTTGTGCATATACACAAGATTATGACAAGGTTCTGGGCTCTTAACTTTGATGAACACCATGCCATTTCCATCGTGTGCTGCTCTCAAAACAGCACAGATGTGAGTCTGGGAGTGGCCTCCCTGCTGCTCTCATGAGCCTTTGTTTGGAGAACACCCTGATTAACCCCCACCCTTCATGGTTCATTGACTCACTGATAGATCAAGTTTAAACTAGTACATATTAGCACATTTGTTACTAACAGAGGAACAGTTGGCCATTCTGTTTTACATTGCTGGTTCATTGCAAACTGGCGTGCTAAAAAGGTCTATACTCTAGAGTATGAATTGGGAAGTTACCAAAGGACTTAGAACCAAGTCATTTGCATATTAATATCAAATCATATCTATATTTTAATCTTGGGTTGTCTATTTGGGAGGGATGCTTACACTACTGTAAAGTTATGAATAAATGATAAATACCACTTTGAAATTCATTTTTTCAAGGACTTTAGGGTTTTAGGTGTCTTGATATAGCTTTCATATCAAACAGTTTGTCATAATTGGATGAGAGGAGAGAGGGTCATAACTACCTGATGTATTGTCTCATTTTAAAAATGTTTTTCATAGCTAGTGATTTTATGTAAGTCCTTACAGTGTGCTATATTTCTATATTACATGGAAATATTTATTGTCTGGTCAAGAGGGGTGTGTGTGTGTCTGTTTTCTCATAAAAAAATTAAACTGACCCTTCTTTATCAATTAATTTTTTTAATACCTGAAGAACTTTTTTTTTCTTCTTAATCTAGTTTTTAAAGTCTCTAAATGCTTTTCCTATGGTTCTATTTCTTTTTGTGGAAGATAGGTTTATTTAAGCACTTGGCAATTTCAACTGGTGAGTTTTATCTTGGCTTCATCTTTCCTTACCGGTGCCATTCCCTGGGCCACCTGCTTCTTTGCTTTTTCCTTTCTCTTGTGAGATGATGAAGCTGAAGTGCCCCTATGGCGCTGAGGGACATTACAAGTCCAAGCCTAGAATAAAGCAATGAGGTTGCTTTTCAAAACACACTAGTGTCACATAGACTAAAGACTGTTTCTTTCAGGCCCACTATCTGATTATTATTATAACTGATTTGTTTCGGAAGGCAAACTGATTTAATTTCTGAGCAAAAGGGTCATTATTTATTTTCAATGTTGATGTAGATTTAATTTAGAAAAGATTTTACCAGCTCTGAAATATGATTTTTCAACTGACTTAAAGTTTGTAGATATAAGGAGTAGGTATGATATAGGTATTGTATTACTTTCTCTTTTTTTTTTAAAGCTTAACCTGGCGGTGATAAGAGGTTGTTAGTTTTTCCATGCTAAATGTTTTTTTCCAAAGGATTTAGATGTCTATCACAAGACCTACTTTCATAAATCTTTGGTTCCTTATTAAGTATTTTCCTTAGCTTTTTTATTTTATTTTAGAAGATAAGTGGTTGTAATTTTGGATTTGTTTTATGTTACAGCAATTTAAAGAGAGAAGCTTTTTACTTAAATGATTATCTGGCCATATTGAGCTTTTGTTTTCTTTAATGCAATTGTAATTGAAGTTTTATGACATATTTTCTTTAATTTTTAGGTTTTTAAGGAAAGAATATTGTAATTCAGTATATGTATTTATTGGGAATCTCTGTGTCAAACATTATTCTAGGAACTTGTAAATATAGCAGAGAGCAGAATCACAATTTTTGACTTAAGGCTCTTATATCCTAGTGGCAGAGGAGGAATTGGAAAAAATCAAATAAGTATATTTTTATTATCTCAAATGATATATACTACCAGGCAATGGATGAAAATATTTGCTGTTGAATACAGAGTGGTCAAGAAAGGATTCATTGACTGTGGAGTTTTAGAAGAAAGCTGAAAGTAATGGGGAAAGGGAGCTATTAATACATAGATATCTGAGGGAAAAATGTTGCAAGCAGAGGAAACAAAGTGTAAAGAACTGAGCAAGAAGGTCATGTTCTACAGATTCTACAGATTCTGCAGATGTCAGTCAGCATTGTTGCAGAGCAATACCAGGGCTTTGCAATGGAGGCATAAACAAAGTGGCACTGGTGCAGGGATGGGAGGAGTATATAGGTTTAATAAGCACTTCTGCTCACCAAGGCTGAATGGACTGGCACCATTGCCAAGTGTTCTAACTACAAACAGATCAACCTTAAGCCCTGAATATGGCACTATCCCAGAGCAGCCAGCCAACTACCTGGTGGCAGGTTGATTACATTGGACCCACTCCACTGAAGGCCAGTGGTTTGCCCTTGCTGCTTTGCCTGTTTACTCTGGGTATGGTTTTGCATTCCCTGTCTACCGTGTTTCTGTCAGGACTACCATTTGTGACCTTACTAAAGGCCTTGCTCAATAAATTGACATCATATATGATATTGCTTTTGATCAGTGGACTCATTCACAAGAGAGGAAGTGAGGCAATTGACTGACAACTATGAGATTCACTGGCCTTACTTAGTCCATGTTCCTATTGTGTCATACTGTATTCTAGCTGGGAGATAAAACCTTGTGATATTAAAGTAGTTTTTAGTTCTATAAACAGAATAGAAAGGTCTAAGAATCAAGGAATGAAAGTAGAAGTGCCATCTCTTACCTTCATATCCAGTGACATTAAAAAATATTTTTGCTTCCTGCCTCTGCAACTTTAAACACTGCTGATATATAGAGGCTTAATATGAGAGAAGAATACTTTCACATGGGAATATGACAATTGTTCAGTTGAATTGGACATTTAGAATAACCTGGCCACATTACTGAACCATGTAACTGGCCTATCAAATGAAAAGAAAAAAGATGGTATGCTGGCAAGGATGATTAATTCTGATTATTAGGGGAAATAGTGTTGCTACTACCACTCAGTAGAAGGACTATGTCTAGAACTCAGGAGGCAAACTTGGCTAGATGAAACAAATTAGTACACTGTCTAGGAAAATAAACATGGCTAAACTGACCCCAGAAGACATAGAAAATCTAAACAGACCAATTGCCATGAAAGAAATGAAGTTTTTTTGTGTTTCTAAAAAAGTACCAGATTCTGATATTTTCACAGGGATGTCTACCATACACCTGTAAGAAACAGGAAACCTCAATACTGTTTAAATTACTCTAGACCATAGAAAAGAAAGGAAAACTCCAGATTTTATTTGTAGGGCTTACATGAAATCGATACCAACATCTAACAGTGGAAGTTTGAAAAAGGAAAACTACAGATCAGTCATACTTAATCTCAAGCAGCTCTTAATAAAATAAGAATGGATGGATACGCTATCACAATTTAAAAGCCTACATGGAGAAACATTTGAGGTATTCTCATTAGATTCTAGAACTGACAGGAATGTCCTTTATCAGCATTGTTAGTCACATTTTTCTGGTGGGACCGACCAATGCAAGTAGACTAGAGAAGAAAATGACAATTGGAAAGGAGAAAGTAAAATGATCCTTATTTACAGATAAAATAATTTTTAACCTGGGAAATCCAAGAGAATAAAGGGAAAACCTACAATGAACACTGAGAGGATTAAGGAAAGGGTTATGTATAGAAATTGATAGTTTTGATATGCATGGTTAATAAGATGAATCAGGAAAAGACATTAGCAGCAGCAACAGAAAAGGTATGATAAACCTAGAACCGTTCAACATTTATCTAAAAAGTGTTTAATATGCTACTGAGGGACACAGGAAACTTAATTATATGGGAAAATATACCATGTTTCTGTACAGAAAGATTGAATATCATAAAAGTGTTATTTATACTTAAGATAACTTTTATTTAGTGCAATCTCAATAAAATACCAGGAGAATTTTTTAGGCTAGACAAACTTATTTTTAAAGATCATGTGTAAAAATAAAAACTAGATGTGAAAAATTCTCTAAAAGAAACAAAGGAGAGAACAGCCTTACCAGCTATTAATTAAATCATGGTATAAAACTACAATGTTAAAAATATGGTACTTGGTATATGAATAGATCAGAAGATCTCAGACTAGACAATTCAGAAAGGGATACACATTCAGAAACTTTGTACATTTAAAGGTGGCATTTAAAATCCATGGAGAAAGATGGATTATTCAATGAATGATGTTGGGACAACCATCTAGAAAAAAGTGAAATCAAATCCCAATTTTAAACCTTTTATCAAAATAAATTTCAGGTAGGATTAAAGAAAAAATATGAAATTGAGACCATCAATGTATTAGAAAAAAAATATTGATTTTCATTTTTCTCTCCTCCTTAAAAATCCTCAGCATTGAAGATCAATCTGTTTTCTTTAGTCCTTGAAGGCTAAAGCTCTCATCTCACTGTCACTCTCTTTGGGCACTACTCCTATTATAATTTTATGTGTTTTTATAGATATGTTCTCTCAGTTTTTGGCCTCCTGTCCTTCAAAGATCTTGACCTGTGCTCACTGTATTTTATTCACATCCTCCATGATCATACTTCTATATCAGTGATCTTCAGAGTGTGGTCTCCAGACCAACATCATCAGCATTTGGGAACTTATTATAAATAAATATGAATTCTCAGACCCCACCCCAGACTACTGAGCTCAAAACTCTGGGGGTGAGGCCCAGAATCTGCATTTTAAGAAGCATTTCAGATGATTCTAACGAATGAGCCAATTCATTAGATTTTGGTATTGTCATTACTAATAACTTTCTCAGTCTCAATTTTAAGCATCCTACTCTCCACATGTTGCCTTCTGTTTTCCTAGCTTACCTCATCTGCTCCCTCAACTCCTAAAATCCTGTAACCCCTCTGAGACCACAATTTATTGATTCTACCACTTTTTCATTAGTTCTTATCCATAATAACTCATTTCACTTTCCCCTTACCCAGCTACACATTTGAGTACTCCGTGGCTGTTCTTTTACATACTTGTTCCAAACACTCAATAAATTCTGCCAGCTCTACCCTCAAAATTTATCTAGAATCTAACTTTCCTTCTCCTTCTCCTTTCCTTCTCCTTTCCTTCTCCTTTCCTCTCCTCTCCTTTCTCCTCTCCTTTCTCCTCTCCTTTCTCCTCTCCTTTCTCTCCTCTCCTTTCTCTCCTCTCCTTTCTCTCCTCTCCTTTCTCTCCTCTCCTTTCTCTCCTCTCCTTTCTCCTCCTTTCTCTCCTCTCCTTTCTCCTCTCCTTTCTCCTCTCCTTTCTCCTCTCCTTTCTCCTCTCCTTTCTCCTCTCCTTTCTCTTCTCCTTTCCTCCTCTCCTTTCTCCTTTCCTCCCCTCCTTCTTTCCTTTCCTCCCCTCCTTCTTTCCTTTCCTCCCCTCCTTCTTTCCTTTTCTCCCCTCCTTCTTTCCTTTCTCCCCTCCCTCTTTCCTTTCCTCCCCTCCTTCTTTCCTTTCCTCCCCTCCTTTCCTTTCCTCCCCTCCTTTCCTTTCCTCCCCTCCTTCTTTCCTTTCCTCCCCATCTTCTTTCCTTTCCTCCCCTCCTCCTTTCCTTTCCTCCTCCTTTCCTTTCCTCCTCCTTTCCTTTCCCCTTCTTTCCTTTCCTCCTTCTTTCTTTCCTTTCCTCCTCCTTTCCTTTCCTCCTCCTTTCCTTTCCTCCTCCTTTCCTCCTTCTTTCCTCCTCCTTTTTTTCTGATACAAGTCTCTGTCACCCAGGCTAGTGTGCAGTGGCATCATCATAGCTCATTGCAACTTCGAACTTCTGGGCTCAAGCAATCCTTCTGCCACGGCCTACTGAGTAGCTTGCATTATAGGCATATGCCACCACACCTGGCTAATTTTTCTATTTCATTGCAAAAGTGGTGTCTCACTGTACTGCTCATGCCAGTCTTGAATTCCTGGGCTCAAGTAGTCCTCCCATCTTGGCCTCCCAAAGTGGCAGGATTACAGGTGTGAACCACTGCGCCCAGTCTAATTTTTCTTACAACCTCCACTGCAATCATTCCAGTCTAGGCACGATCATTCTCACCTGGAATAATGCATGGTTCTTATGTTTGTCAGCCCTTGGCCCTTCTGTGTCTACTTTCCACATAGCATCCAGAGTGTTCCTTTTAACATGTAAGGTTATGTGACTGCATTGCTTAGAATCCACCATGCCTGTTCTCTTACTCAACAAAAGCCAAAGTCCTTGTATATGCTGACAAGGCTCTAGGAAATCTGACCTTCCCTGGCCAGGGGATCACTCCCACCTTTGCCTTCCCTCTCTCTCACTACTGATCTTTATTTTTGTCTTTAGAGTGTATCGCCCCTTGACATACTCTAAATTCTCCGATTTCTGTCTGTCTCATATCATTAGAATGGAAACTTCATAAGGGCAGAGAATTTCCTTTTTCACTGATAGAGGCTTAGGTTCTAGAACCCTGCCTGGCACATAGGAAGTAGGCAATCATTTGTGAATACATGAATGAGTATAGGAAGGAGAAGAAATAAAAGTTGGTTTTTATGGGACATCATCTTTACTGGGACTGCCTCTGCTTGAGAAATGAAACAGGATATTCTGATAAGTTTATGAAGGAAAGTAATTAATCTGGATATTTAATCTGATTTTTTCCCTTTGGGCTTTAAGCAAGTTTGGTCCTGCCATGTTTTATTAACAGTAAAAATAAGCCCTAGGTTTACTGCTTAGTTCTTCTTGGTTAAAGGACAGCAGTACTGTTCTTTACAGTGGTTTTTTGTTTTTTTAAAAAAAATCTAGAATCACACATTGCATTTATTTGTCATCTCTTTAGTTCCCATTAAAGGATATTACCCTTTGTAATTAGAGTGATGATAAGGGACAGGGTTTAAGAATATATAAATATTTTGTCCCCAACTAACCATCACTGGATGGTTTTAGCATCCATTGGTGATTGTTGCCTGAATCAGTAATTATTATAATGGCTGAAAATAGTGATTTTTTTCACTATAATTCTCCCATATTTATTATTATTCTACCAGAGGACAGAATGTTCCCTGCTTGTCCTTTGTTTAGTGTCTATATTATTCATGGAATTGAATGGGTAGAAAATTCAATGTTGTATAATATATAATTGCTGTTATGCCATTTTGTATTGTCTTAGGATTGGATAGTGGAAATCCTAAGACTTTTGTCAGAGGCTTTTGTATAAATGGTATAACAATAGATAATAGAGGTACCTAGAGTAAGGTGGGAGCGGAGAAGCCAGAGAGGTGAATTTAGTTGGTGATTTGGCAAGGTTTCAGTCAGGAAGTGGTATTTGAAGTGAGCTTTGAATAACATTTTGACAAAAGTGAGGATGATGTGGAACAGAAAGGAAAAACTGCCCAAACAAAGGAAGGACTGTCAGATTTTTTATTTGGCAAAAATACAGTGGGTCCAGACTGGACCATGATGAGAAAGTTGAAATGGAACATGAAAACACTGCAGTTTCATCGCTTCGTGCATTTCCCAGGCTGGTATCACTGTCTAAAATTTCTATCCTTGCTGTTTTGCCAAGGAATGGGATGACAGGTCACAAAGGAGGGAATTTTAGGTTGAGAAAACAGCATAAGCAAGAGCCCTGCTCAAATACTCCCTTCTTGCAGCCCTTTCCAGATCCCTAATAAGAATCACCCTCCTCTCACACAGTCCTGTTGTACTTTGCACGTCTCTGTTAACAAGTCTACACTGCCTTGTGTTGTTTATATTTGTGGATATGTTTTCCTCCTCTAAATCATGAACCACATCTTAATCACTTTGCCCTTCATCCCAGTTCCTAGCACAAATGCCGAATAAATGTTTCTTGAATGTGTGTGACAGAGAGAGGAGAGGAGATTGGTTTGGATTGGGAGAGGGAGGGCTCTGAATGTCATTTTAAGGGGTTAGGGCTTGCTCTGCAGGCAGCAGGAGCCACAACTACTTTTGAACAGTGCGGCACTAATTACAGCCATGATGCCAGAGGATGCCATGGAAGGGGAGGACAGCAAGGGTGCCCATGTAGTGGCACCGAGTCAGAAGACAGCAGCGAGAGAGGGTTGAAGGCCTGGAAGCAAGTAGCTACTGCCTTGTGAATCTGGGCACTCATTCGAATGTGGGAATTGTAAAAAGGAAGGCATTGAGCACAATTACTGGGAATGTTTAAGGAGTTCAGCATGGCCCCATCTCTTCCTCACCCAAAACTCTCCCTGAATTCAAAATAGTATGTGCTGCTGAAATATTTTATTGTGTTAAATACGATGAGACATGAAATACTGTCTCCACTTGAAAGATGAAACACTTTCGTGTAGTGGACAATTTTTACTTGTCTTTAGTAATGGTTTTATTAAAAATGGATGTTAGTAACTGCTCTTTTAATCTTGAAATGTGGCCCTCTGAGAGCAGCTTACCATAAAAGAAACGGTTGTCAGCTTTCTTTTGGCTCCTCTGTCCCTCCTGCCCCTTCCTAACAACAGAAAATTTGCTTTGCACCTGCTCCAACTGGGTTCTAAGTGATAAGCATCTTGCAAACCCAGAAAATTGTAGTATCAAATCTCAGCCCCAACTGTGAGGCAGCACTATCATCGAATCCCTGCGGAGAGGCGTTGCTTTCCCAATTCCCAGAGGAGTTATTTCTCCCCTGTCCCCTTTTCAGGCTTGAACTCTGACCCAAGCCCTCTTTTTAGCTACCAGCATGCATTGCTCTGGGTGCTGACACTGACCCATCCCTGCTCACTCTGTTCTGCCCTGGACTCATCAGTAGGTCAGGCGTTGGTAGCCCTGGGGTCACCGGGGTGCCCAATTCCAATAATGAGCACATTTAGCTAAGGAGAGGAAATGTACCCTTCTATTTGTCACAGTCCATTGCTTTTTTGCAGAAACAAATGCTAAAGGAACATTTGATAAATTATCTGTGATTTGGTAAATACACATAAGCAGTGCCTAAGATTCACAAAGTTGCTTTTTTTGAACATCTTCCTTCATAAATTAATATTTTTTTACAACTCATGAGTTATTTTAAGAGTGATATGCCTATTTAACTGCTAGGAAAACGTAAATGTTTTAAAATGTCATGTTCAGGAATACTCATGCAAAAATTTCAAATAAAAATCACAAGCACTATATAAATGTGTTCTAACAGACTTGTGTGTCACTTTAAAGGGAAAGAAAAAACTGCTGACAGAGACTTTATAACTTTGTCTTTACGGTTTCTTCTTAGGTTTTTCAAACAGACCAAAGTCATTAAAAATACTCCTTAATCCCCAAAGTCACAAAAAAGAAGCGATCCAGGTCTATGATGAGAAGGTTGAACCTCTGTTGAAGCTTGCAGGAATAAAGACTGATGTAACAAGTAAGTCATTTTCATAATATAATTTTGTCACTTAAAAAACATACTTATAGAAGCAAGATAACCTGAATTTATTCTGAACTGAAACTTGAGAAGCTACTCATAATGTCTAAATCATTTTTATGTCTTCTATAACCTACTGCAGCCAGCTCCAGGGTTATAATTTAATAATTTTACTTTCTTTTTTATTGTGTTATTTTTACCAGAACATAAACATTTTCTCTTTAGGTCTTTTTCAGACTTTTTTTTTTCAGACATAATTGTTAGGTATGATTTTAAAGGGAGCTATGTACTTTTTGATATCTTCTTTGAGATGTTTGCTATTTACACATTATTTTTGCAGTTAAGCAAGGAATTGATTTTTGCTCACTTTCATAGTTGATGTCTTTCCATAGAATCTCTCCTTAGGTTGTTTTTGTTCTGATTCTGACCCCTGCTGGTTAGGTCAAAACTAAGCAATTAGCTGCTGGTTATAGATGGTTTAGAAAAGCCAGAAGCTTAAATTCATCATCTAAACCCAGAAATGTGCCAAGGAAAATAGAAATTTGCTAATGCTAAAATTAATAGAAGGTTAATAATAGCCTTTTTTATTTTTAATTTGGTGATGAAATTCCTTTGTTTCCTTGAGACTTTTATTTTCCTGTGGCAAGGGACTGAGAAGAAGAGTTGATGCTATCAAGAATTACAACTTTTCTAGCTTTATATCTATGTAGCTTCACTAACACATAGTGAAAAATATAAAATATAATAAATTTTAATCGATGAAGAATATTATAAAACAAGGCTACTGAGGAGACAAACTCAGAATGCAATTGGAATCTCCTAGATTCCAGGGGAAGGGATTCAGAGTGACCTGGCTTTGCTCAGCTGTAGTGAAGGGAGATGTGTCTCACAATGTAAATGAGGTCACTGAAGCTCACACCTCCTGACTTGATGGATTGGAGTAGAAGGAATTCCCTCTCCCCACCACCAAAAAAAAGAGGGCAAGCTTTGTGGGAAGGTCAGCCACCCCAAAAAGCATCTACTATGATAGAGCTTCAAGAGAAACTACCACAGAAAACTCAAGAGGAATTTCTGAATTAAAATAAAGTTGTAGTGAAGAAGTTAACCTTTCATGTTTATGACTTTCGGCTTAGAGGAGATTTACAAGGGAGAGAGAAAATTCAGATCTGTTGTTCCTTTCTACTGAAGATTTCAAAGATTGGCTGAAGGAAAACTTTGAGATTTGTATTAGGGTGAGACAATTAAAAATAGAATAAAGTTATGGGCAAACTCAATAACTAATTATTTTGTCATTGATTTAATATGTGAATACTACAAAACAGTTGAAATGGATATTACTATCTACCATTCAGTTTAAGAATCTCACATGAAATGCTTGCTCTTAAACATTGTACAGAATACAAGATGAATAAAATATCATACCTGCTTTTGAGTGACTTCTAGGTTATTAGGGATTCAAATGGATATTTAAACCTATTATAATTGGGATATACATAAAAGAACTATGGCATCTCAGAGGTGATATTAATTTTGATCAGGAAGCTCAAGGAAAGCATTTGAACTAGACAGTTTTTAAGAGGCAGAGAAAGCAAAAAGTAAGGGAAAGCAGGCAGGGTAGTGGACATGAACAAGTTGTGGTAGGGGGAGACAGATAATATTGTACCTGTAATATCTTGGGACGTTTGTTCCATGACTTTGCTCAGCCTTTCTCAGTTTTGACTTCATCTGAAATCTTACTCTATCATTGTTAAACATCTGCCAGTGAATTGGATCCTTTCTTATTCATATCTAGTGGGGAAAGGTATATGTGAGAGACAGGGACCCAACATGCTTTAATCTTGAAGATAGATTAAAATTTATTTCCTTTCAGTTGACTGTACTAGTATAATATGCCCAACCTGGAACAATCATTCCCTTAACCATCAAGACCCTTCCCAGAGGCTGTCAGAGACCCCCTTGTCCTGAAGGCTAAAGATGCTGGAACTGAATCTGGGTTATGTTATGAAGGGCAAAATGGCTTCTGGGAAGGCTCCCAACAATGTATACTATAGAAAGTTTTAATCCAAATTATGGATGAGTCTTTATGCTACACTCAGCAGTTTACTCATCATATATTGATCCACAATTGGTATAAATTTTTTATCATAGTGTTGTAATCTGATTTGGTGAGAATGACTCCACCAGCAGAATAAGGATTAGAAAGAGAGGGAGAAGGGCAGAGAAAAATCATCAAAATGTTCCTTTTTAAATCTTTTATGTTGGAAAAAAATATGTTCTAGGGTTTTACCCCCCCCTAAATTTGTAAATAGTAAGCATTATATTTAGTTTAACATAAAAACAATAGACTATTACTTAAAGTAAAATTAGAATTTGCTTACATATTTGTATAGGATGGCTAATTATTAGCTGCCTAACACTCCTCCTACAGGCAAAATTATAGAATTACATTCTTTGCTTATAAAACAATTTTAGTATGTATATTGGCTAAATATTTATATAAAAATATTTCCTATTTTGTGTGAAGGGCTGAATAAACATGCAGATATTTGAAAAGTTTTACTCTTCCTGTCTACCTTACTGTGTTGTTTAGGGGTTCAAATAATATATTTGAAACTACTTTGTGTGTTATAAAGTGCTATAGAAATGTGGTCATAATGCTTTTAGTTTCAGTTTCATAAAATTATGTAATAAGATTCGATTCACACTTTATTTGAAAGAAAAAAATATATGAAAGAGTAAAGTAGAAAGGGTACATATCTTCTGCATATCCAGTGTGACCATTGTTTTAATGTTTCTTTGTGTGCGTTGGTGCGTCCCAATGGAAATGAATTAAAAAATACTATATGATGATGACTTCATTAGGAAATAGTACTGTGTAAATATGAGTCATGGTTTGAAAAATTATAGCTAGATATATGCATTCTAAAGTACTATAATTTTTAATAAATTTCTTTTAAAATGGATCTTACAACATTAATAAAAATATACTTTTTTCATTTTAGCTTGTGCTGAAACCCTGAATATTTCAGAATACAGATCAACATCTTTTGAAATATTTGAGCTAAAATTGCATCCCTTTCTGCTACCACCACCAATGTAGTATCTTATTTACTAATAGCATCAGAAACACTTCCGGAAGAAACTAGAAAGAATTGAGTTATTTTTCCTAATAACATATTGGAGCACTAATCAAAGAAGAGCATGAATGATAAACTTATGGTGGCATATGATATTATTTGTTCCTAAAATAAAACAAACTTTAGAGATTGTACCATTAAAGGTATGAAAGATACTTTTAGAGATCATAGATTCATAGGATAATTCTTAAAACACTAGATGAAAAAGTAAAGGCAACAGAGAAATTAGACTGAAAAGCACATTAGAGGCCATGTAATTCAATTTCTTCCATGTGGGTGGAGTACAGGTGTGTGGTACTCCTTGTGAGTAACCACTCATCCTTGGCTTGGCCACCTAAGTTAGAGGCAGAGTATGTTGTTTCTGGACAGTACTGTCTAACATTCTTATCTGGAGTTCAGAGTCACAGTGCCTTTGTGCAGATAAGAAAAGGCACCTTCTCTGTGTTGACTTCCAAAAAGGTGTCCTTTCTTCCAGGCTGATTCAGCTCTAGGTCACCTAGCTTGTTGATCAGGAGCACTGGCTATATAGCAAATCTACCCATCTCTTTGGCCAAGTGCCTTTGTGCTAGGCATAAACCACACAATTCAGAGAACCTGTGAGCTAATGTTTGCTTCCTTGTAATCTTTATCTACTAGAGTTAATCTTACCTTTTGTCATAATACAAAATTTGTCCCCTCTAGAGTGTAAGAGTCATTGAGATATTTGAAGACAGATATCCTGTCTGCCCTTGATCTCTCTTGTTCCAGTAGGCACACTCCTCTGCTTTACTCTTTGTATTAACAAAGCTGCTAGGCCTATTCATGGTTGTTATCATTATCATGGTCAGAGAAGCTTATCTGAATGCAACTTTGATCTCTGCCAGTTTAGGGCCTAGACAGAGATAATTTTACCTTCAGGGAAGAATTGTAAGAAAGTGGAGTTTGTTGTCATTTTGCTTTTCTTTCTCCTAGGATCATGCTTCTAACTTTTGACCCTTTATTCTTTGCATTGTTTCTCTTTGGCTATTTTGGGCTCTACTTCATGCCTTCCATTTCTTGGAAATACCTCTTACCCTTCCGAATCTCACCGAGAAGAAAACTAGGCGATCTGATAAAACTGTGTCACACAAGATGTTGGTAGCCTGAGGCATTACACCTTCCTGCATTTTACCTGCATTTTAATAAAAATCTGCATAGAAATGTTCATGTATCATATCTAGCTAGAGAGAAATATAATTCTGGGTGAAAGGTTTTTTTGTTTGCTCATTTTTTATGACCTCTTAAATAATGAGTGTAAATGGCCAATCCCGTGCCCAACACTCAGCTGTGATTTAGGAAGTTGGAACTTTACACCTGGGGAAAATGAAGAGTCATCAGTGGAGTTTATGCAGGAAAGTGATATGATTAAATATGTATTTGAAAAAGGTCATTCTGGCTAGAGTGGGAGAGAGGTTGGAGAGAAAAAGGAAAAAAGCTGTTTTAGTACAGTTTGAGTATCCCTTATCTGAAATGCTTGGGACCAGAACTGTCTCAGATTTCAGATGTTTTTGGGTTTTGGAATATTTATATTATATTTACCAGTTGAGCATCCCTAATTCAAAAACCTGAAATCCAGATAAGAACTGCTCCAGTTCCTGCCATCTATCTCCACCTGTGTAATTAAGGAGGCAGAAGACGGGAGGCCGCCGGAGCAACCCGGAGACCAGCGAGAAGGGTAGGTGATTCGACTGTTTCCACTCCACTGCATTTCGGACTGCTGGCAAGCTCCCCAGCGGGTAGAGAGACCTGCAGACACCAGCCCAGTGGCGGCCGCCGGAAGTGAGCAACACCACCTACTGGCTCAGAAACTAAACAAGACGCGTGAATACCCAAACGAAAACCTAAAGGAAAGAAACAACAACTGAGAGACATGGGAAGAAATCAGCGAAGGAACTCCGGAAATATGAAGAAACAAACGGAAAACACACCCCCAGAAAGGAGCACCAGCCCCTTAGAAACAGACAATAACCAAAAGCTGGCAACCAAAATGACAGAAGAGGAATTTCATATGTGGATCATAAGAACACTCACTGTCCTGCAAGAACAACTCAATAACCAACATAAAGAAACCACAAAAAGGCTCCAGGATATGGAGCAAAGGTTCACTAAAGAGATCGAAACAATGAAAAAAACTTTAACCGAAGTCCTGGAGATGAAGAATCAACTCAGGGAATTACAAAATACAGTGGAAAGTCTCAAGAACAGGGTAGATCAAACAGAAGAAAGAATCTCAGAGATTGAAGATAACACCTTCCAATTAAATAAATCAGTCACAGAGATAGAGCAGAGAAACAATAGAAAAGAGCAAAGCCTACAAGAGCTGTGGGACTATGTGAAAAAACCTAACGTGAGGGTCATAGGGTTACAAGAAGGAGAAGAAGACATCACTCAAGGGTTGGACAAGCTTTTCGAAGATATAATAGAAGAAAATTTCCCAGGCCTTACTCAAAATCTCGATATACAAGTTCAAGAAGCTCAGAGGACCCCTGGGAGATTCAATGCAAACAGGAAGACGTCACGACATGCAGTCATCAGACTGACCAAAATATCAACTAAAGAGGCCCTTCTAAGAGCTGTAAGACGAAAGAAGCAAGTAACTTACAAGGGAAAGCCAATTCGAATAACAGCAGACTTCTCTAATGAGACTTTACAAGCAAGGAGAGACTGGGGCCCCGTTCTCACTCTTCTGAAACAAAACAATGCCCAGCCTAGAATCTTATTCCCTGCAAAACTAAGCTTCGTATATGAAGGAGAAATAAAGACATTCCCAGACAAGCAAAGCCTCAGAGAATTCACCAAGACAAGACCAGCCCTACAAGAAGTACTCAAAACAGTGTTACACATGGAACACCATAATAAAACCTCACGAATATAAAAACAACGAAAACCCAAAGATTAAAGGGCAGATATTGCTATGGCTCAAGAGAGAATTCAAAGCAACAACATCCAACCCAACAGAATGAACAGTAATCTACCTCACCTATTAGTTCTCTCAATAAATGTGAATGGCTTAAACTCTCCACTCAAGATACATAGGCTGGCTGAATGGATAAGAAAATATAGGCCAAGTATATGCTGTCTTCAGGAAACACATCTAACCTGCAAGGATGCGTATAGACTAAAAGTAAAAGGGTGGAGATCAGTATTCCAAGCAAGCGGAAGCCAAAAGAAGGCTGGCGTGGCAGTTCTAATTTCAGACGACTTAGTTTTCAAACCAACAAAAGTAGTGAAAGACAAAGAGGGTCATTATATAATGGTGAAGGGCACAGTTCAACAAGAAGAGATTACAATTTTAAATATATATGCACCCAACTTAGGTGCACCCAGATTCATAAAGCAAACCTTACTGGATCTAAACAAATTGATTAATAGCAATACCATAATCACCG
>VSMD01025629.1:37742-53397 GCA_008750895.1 Mirza zaza | reverse complement strand
TGGCTCAAGCCTGTAATCCTAGCTCTCTGGGAGGCCGAGGTGGGCGGATCGTTTGAGCTCAGGAGTTCGAGACCAGCCTGAGCAAGAGCGAGACTCCATCTCTACTATAAATAGAAAGAAATTAATTGGCCAACTAATATATATAGAAAAAAAAAATTAGCCAGGCATGGTGGCACATGCCTGTAGTCCCAGCTACTTGGGAGGCTGAGGCAGCAGGATGGCTTGAGCCCAGGAGTTTGAGGTTGCTGTGAGCTAGGCTGACGCCACGGCACTCACTCTAGCCTGGGCAATGAAGTGAGACTCTGTCTCAAAAAAAAAAAAAAAAAAGCACTTGACAGCTGCCTGTGTAGTGGAACAACATGATCACACCATTGGCTTCTCGTGAGGACCTCAGTTTAACAGTGGCCACAACTCATTTTGACATCAGTCCAGAAGGAATGTCACATGTTTGGGCTCTGAGTCTTTTAAGTCTTCATTTGACTTAACCCGCATGTAGAATCTCTCCCCCATTTTCCCAGGTGGAGAGTGGGGTCCTAGAAGCCTGCAGAGGGTCACAGTGGAGGAAATAAGAGTCCCTGGCTTGCATTTGGATGGGCTGAGAGGAACCAAGTTCAAAGTTCCTTAGGCTTCTCTCCCCTACCGCATGTCACCTGTCTCAGCATGAAGAAGTTTCCATAGGTGCTTTCTAAGGAGGCATATTTCTCCAGGTACAAGAATAGACAGACATCATCTTGCTGAGGCATCAGCTCATGTCTACCCGTTGCCCGCATGGGGCCAGCAGGAATCTGTTGCTGAAGCTGGCTTTCGGGCACAAGCACTTTAGTGTTTCACGTGCTTAAAATTCCATCTGTGCAAGTTCAGACATGACCTGAGTGCTTGTCAATTCTAGTTCAGCTCAGCCCTCCTAGGGCTCAGGCTTGGAAGAGGGAAAGTTACCTCCCTCTCGCTCATATACCCACCCCTGCTGAGCGAGCAGCTTCATCTCCCCAGACCATGCCACCTGGGACTTGGTGACAGACTTGGACAATTCCACTATCCATGCCCGGAACTGCTGAGAGTAAGCGGGGAGCTGCCGGGGGAGCACAGCTAGCCCTGGATAAAGACAGAAGCCCTCTGAGGGCGCGGGGGCTGCGCTTGCCAGAACTGGAGCAGCACAGTTATTGGTCACACAACCCAGGAATGGAGGCAAATCTGGTGGCTTTCTGGGAACCCAGGACAAAGTATCAGCTTCCCTCTTTCTGGGCTGACATCTAGAATTCAAAGCACCCGGGCAACAAAGGGAGGGGACATATAGTGGGGCGGAGATGCCGGGTGAGGTCAGCAGACAGCCCTTGGTGCTCGGTTCCTTCTGCGTGGCTGCTGCTGCAGAGAGGTGCATGGCCAAGAGCACACCCCTCCCAGGGCAGGGCAGCAAATATGGCACTCCCAATCATGCCATTTTGGCATAAGGATTATTGCAAGCTGAAGGCAGTTGAGAAGAAGCAGATACAAGAAAAGATCTCTGCCCTGATCCTACTCCCAGAAAGCAGGATCTAAATTTGTAAAGGTGTCTCCCTCCCCCATCTACTAGCAAAGACAGGAGGAGTTAACCACCCGAGACAGCCCTAGACCCTCTTCAGCCCCCAGAAGGCACCCTTAGGACTATCCAGACATCAGGGAAGGGAGGAGGCTCGTTCTGGGCTTTGGCAGGGGAGAGGGGAGGAAGGAGCAGGTACTGAGGGCAGGGCTGGGCACAGGCAGATGAGGTTAGCAGGGGAGAAAGAGCAGGGAGGCTGGACCAAAGCTGCGGTGGGGGCTCCGCACGCCCCTCCCCTACCCTGTGGCTGCTTGCTGTAACCACTGGCACAGCTGCCCTCCAAATACTCTCATTCCTACTCCTTTTCCAGTACCTTCTCAGAGTCCTGGCTGCAGCCATCGCCTAGTGCTGGGTTTTCACTTCCTGCCCCTTTCCCCTGTGCTCCCTGCTGGTGGAGCTCAGAGACACCCTGGAGGAGCCTCTGCCCCACCCCTCGTGCAGACCTGCCTCCACCCACATCTGGTCTGCACTGTCAGCTGTAGGGACACACCTCAGGCTGCACCCTTGGCATCTGGCATCCCAAGACCAAACTCGCCTTTCTCTGAAAATGAACACGGCAGCTTCCCATAATCCCATGATTTTTTTCAGGTTCTCAAGCTGGAAGCCTTGGGTCATCTCTGGCTTTTTTTCTTTCTCCCTTTTTTTCTCCCAATGCCTCCTCCAAACCATCACTAATATCCTGTAGCTTCTTCTTTAGACATTTGCCATTCCCTTTTGACCCGACACATCAGGCTCTAGGTTACCTGCCTCAAACATGACCCATTCCTTCGTCCTCAGGCCCCAAGAAATCCATCAGAATTTCAGGGAGTAGATCACAGGACTCTGTATTTTTCAATAACATTCCAGGTAATTAGTTTTCCTTATAGTTTCAAGTCAGGACTGAAATCCGTGTTGCGAAGAGAATACCTGCATGTAGTAGGGATAGATTAGGTTATGCTCCTGTAACAAACTCATCCAGAAATCTCGTGGCTTAACATAATCAATATTCGTTGCTCATGCAAACTCCAATACAAGTAGGGCTGCCTCCTCCTTCCTGTAGCTATACCATCTGGACCATGTGGCTCCCAAAATGTCGAGACTGGAGAAGCCGGAGCAGAAGGGACCTTTCCCAGGGACAGGGCTGGGATCTGCGAGAACTCGGTCACGTGATCCCGAGCCCGGCTGCACGGAGGCTCTCAGGAGGAGGGCAGAGTCTTTGTCTCTAGGACATATGTGTGTTCCTTCTTGGCTCTGAGTATGGCTGTTCCCAAGTGTCTTGCAATGGCCTCCCCACTCGCATCAGCTGAACGAGCCCTGGTTCCTGGAGCCAGGAAGGACCCCGCATTCTCCAGCTGCAACAGGCTGTAGACACCGCGCTTGCTTGCCAGCGTCCTGGCTTTGTTTTAGCTGCTTGGTTTGTTCTGGGATCCTCAGGACTTTTCCCTCAGGTTCCCTGGAATTTGAGGTTGATGAAAAAACAACTTTTGGGGAGTTTTCTGAAGGAAGATCATCCTACACTCAACTTCAGCTTTGGAAGATGAATTGAGTCAAAACAAGGAAGGGCATCGGGACATGGACCAAATGTCGACAGGGCAGGAAGTCCCTCAGCTAGGCATAAAGAACTATTTCTGGACTGTTTTCTCCATCTTGCTTGTAAGAGTGAAACGATCTCTACATACTCAGCACGACAGGGCAGTTAAGGGTGGGGGTTTCCGTGAACAGATTGCCTGGGCTGGGATCACAGGCCCCTTCTTTCCAGTGGTGGGTCCTTGGCGAGTTACCTCACCTCCTCAGCCTCGGTCTTCTCATCTGTAGAGAGGAAAGAGCAATGATTCCTCTCTCCTTAAGTGAGATGAATATTGCATGAAAGGATCGCTGTGTCTGAACTATTGCAGGAAGTGCTTAACGATGTCGTTATAAAATCCTCGTGTACTTAAACTTGAACATCGTAACTTTTATTTTTGATAGATAGCCTGTAAATGTTGATTTCAACAAGAAATTTAGGACATTTATCTTAAAAAATGTACACTGCACATTCTTAGGAAATGACAGAGGCATGTGGTTGGCATAAAGAAGGCGGCGTGCCGGGGTTGCTGGGAGAAAGGAGCCCCCTGACCACCGTGAGAGGAAGCAGAGCTGCCCTCGCAACAGTCACATCTGCCAAGTTGCAAGCATTTTATGTCATCTGGGCCGGTATGGAGACTGCCCCTCAGATAGTTCCTGGCTGTGGTGTTTTCTGCTTTTGCTGCAGTCCGGGTGCATGGCCTGGGGGTGGGGGGTGGGGGTGCTGCCTCTGCCTTTGTTGGAAAGTAGGGGGGCGGGGTGGGGTGTACACGCTGGGGGCCCTGGTCCTTGTTGCCATGCCGGCTTGCTTTTGTGCTTCCCTCTTTTGTGACCGCAGGTAATGGGAACAAGAAGGAAAGGTGAAATTAAGAAAATGAGGGAGTGCGTGTGCCTGGTCTGCACAGTGGCACTGCTTGGCGGTGGGGTCTCTCTGTCTTTGCAGTTCATAGTGGAGTTTTTCTTTCAGCTTTGCTCTTATGTAAGGGCAACGTGGGCAGCTAGAGGTGGGAGGGTCCCACAGGGGCTGCAAAGAAAGAGAACTGGGAGTTTGGGTGCAGTAATGGGGAGGATCTTACAGTGAGCAGATTTTGCCATAAAATAAAGAAAATGCTTGGCTGAGTTATTTGCCTTCCAAGGGCTAGATAATAAAATGTAATATGTAGGGACTGCTTCTGATGGCCATGCAAAATAATGTGAGCAAACATTTCAGGTCATTTGCTTTCTCTTAAAATTTCTAATATTAGAAAACCTTTGATTAACACCAACTCACATTTCTTAATATTTTAAAATTAACATTATCCTAGGACAGTGGCACATTCAGTAATATCAGAATTTACAAGCTTAGTTCAACTATACCTAATTCCAAATAGCTGCAGTATATATTTTCTCCTTTCAGTTATGCATTCATTCTCCATTCTGATTATTGCAAGTTATGCAAATCAAGATAGAGAGGAGATTTAATTTAATCAACTGTGGGTTTGCTTACACAGATTTGAATATCAGCTGTTGTCTATATGTAAATGACTAGAGAGAAGAAAACCTGTTGCTATGCACCGTGACCAATTCCTGATAACCTTGTCAGATCTCAATGCCTGACTCAAAGTCAGATTGGTTGTGGTAGGTTGCTTTGTGTGCCCTGGAGGAGCACACTTCACCTCCTTGGTTCTGTGCCTGGGGTGATTCTGAAACCCAGCTGCTTTTTAAGACATTATCAGGAAGACCTCCATCTTGTACATCATTTGTGGTTTATGAGAGAGAAAGACAGGAATGAGAGAGAGAGAGAGAGAGAGAGTGAGAGAGAGAGAAAGAAAGAAAGAGTTCCTCCCTACCAGGAATTCTCCATTAACTCAAAGGAAGCTGCATTCTTTGCATTCCTCATTGAGAAAGGAGGCTAAGGTATCCATCCCCAGAGGAAAAATAGGAGATTAGATATTTGGAACTGTTAGCAATCTAGGAGGAGAGAGAAATTTTTCTCCAAATTGCACAAAGTGTCAAGAGTAGGGAAATGATGAGCAGATTGAGTTCTCAGTTAACAGGAGGACAACCTAAGAAATGTGTTTCCTCTGGGGCCATCCCCATAAACTAAACCACAGACAAAGTACTGATCTCCTTGAACTGCTAACGTTGCTGTTTGGTGTGGGGAAGTAAGAAGTGGGGTATTTTATAGGGTTTATAAACACACTATCAGTTCATCTGGAAGGTGCAAGAAAAGTTTCCATGCACAGATGTTGTTTTGCTTTAGAAAGCTAGAGATGTGTTCTTCATGGGAATGCTGGCTGAATCCTAGAGTTAATTCTTTCTTGTTTTCCCTGCAGCCCTCCCACCCAGTTCCCCCCATCCTGCCGAGTTAAACTGGGTCAGGGAGAGAGTTTCATATTTTTGTTGTTGTTGTTACTGCGCCAGCTCAGAGGTAAAATGATTGGCTGAGACTTAGAGCTTAACAATTAGCGTTAAATACAGGCAGCTGGCTGTATTTTGATTAAAAGCCGCAATCAAGAAATCTGGCAATCTGGAATTTTGTGATGGCTGAAGACTGTTTTTTTTTAATTTATTTTTTTAACCCTATGTTCACCATTGCTGGTCGTCTGGGGCCTATTCTTTTACTGCCACTATGGTTTTGCATGTTTAGAAATGGGCAGACATCCTCGCAGGCAATGCAGGATTGTTCGTGCCTCACATAGCGGAGGTGTGCTGTGTGGCTACCCACGTGATTTGTGGTTCTGCTCTGTTTGGTAAAAACAAACACTGAAGATGCGTATCAGTTTGTTAGCACAATGTTAATTATGCTTTTTTCTACTCTATTAATTGTTTATAAATGGGAAAATAAAAAGGGATTTAATTCCTTCCAGTGGCCAGGCTGTTCTGGAGGTAAAACGTATTCTGTTGCTTCTAGGGCCACCTTGTGGATAACAGCTGTCTTTAGAAACTGGAAGTAAAGGATGGATTCATTTGGAAAGTGCCTGTCAATGTAACTTTGGAATTCTTGGTTGTAAAATCTAAGTGTAATAACCATTACTTAGCTTCTTTTTCTTATTTATTTATTGTTGTTTCAGTAGATTTAGGGGGTACAAGTGGTTTTTTGATACACGGATGAATTGCATAGTGGGGAAATCGGGGCTTTTAGTGCACCTGTCACCCAAATAGTATACATCCTACATGGTAGGTCATTTTCGATCTGTACTAGGGAAACATTTCAGAAAATACCCTATAATAGGAAAAACTAGTAATTGTGGTGAATATGGAAATACACTCATCACTATGAAATATATGAAGATAATCCAGATTTTTTAGTTTATTATAAGTCATCTGAATTTCCTTACAAGTTCCCCCATGCTGGGATGGGGAAAGGCACGAGAGATCACCTGCATTCCAGCCATCTCAGTTTTTCAGATTTCTTCTTGCTGCTTTCCCCGCAGATGGCATCTGGCTATATGAGAAAACTGACACGACCTTGGCATGGTGGGAAGGAGATCTTAGGTCCCTGAGCACGAGCCCCACCTCTTCTAGTTGCAGACGGGCCAGGCCATTCCCTCGTCTCTCCGTGGAGTGTGCTGTGTGCAGCTGGTCCTTTCTAGCTTCTTGTCGGGTATGGGTTGTGGGTCCCCATGCTCCAGAGACCCCATAGCTTTGTGACCTTAATCAGCACAGACCATCTCAGAACCTCTGAGTCTCTACTGAGGAATGAGCAAATTTCTGGATCCTCTGCAGACCATGCCTGGGCTCTGGGGCACCTGCAACATTTTCTCATCTTACCCACCACTCATAGTCCTCCTCTGTTGGATATGGTGACACACCAATGAGCCACTTCCCAAAGACATGCTTGGGAGTGGCCAGGCTTCCCCACATCGATCTTCTCCAAGGCAGCAGAGAAGGATTGATACGGAGGACACTGGCAACCACCCTCTTCACCCTGTTTTCTCTCTCTTTCCATATTCCAGCAGGGCTAGGAGAGGAAGGCTCTTCTCCTTTCTGCTTATCAGAGATGCTATCCTATGACTAACTTATAGTAAAGCTGTAGAATCAGTTTTGCCAAGCCTGGCTTAGATGCTCTCAGAATCATCAAAATTATCCTATTTCTAGGGGCTCAAAATGCAATTTTTATAGTGAAAGATGAAAATCAATTCTTGGTTTTTGTGCATTCCTAATGCAATTATTCTAAGTTCTCTTAGAGGAAAATGGATGTTTCTGGTTGGATCTGGGAAAGAGCATGTATTTGGAAAAGCAAATTGAAAAGTACACTGATATCCTTCAATAAAGAAAATATTGAAAAATAATATTGAAGATATTCTCTTCATTTCATTATGTTATTATTAGTTCTAAAAATGCAAACATCTTCTAGTTTGGATAAAAACTTGGAAAGTAAAGTGCAGCCTCTATATTATTTTCTCCTGATATTTCTTTCCTGACTTGACCAAACTGAGATCAGCTAATGTTTAGTTTTGCATTATAACTCTTTAGAAGGTAAAAGCAAGAAGCTGCCTCATTTCAATAGGGACCTATTGCAAAGAGGTGAGTTCATGTATAAATAGTTTTCTTGACATGAACTCTATGAACTCCATATCAAAGCAATATTAGCCCTTTCTAAACAAAAAGAAATTTTAATTTCTTTTGACCTGTAGTTCTTAACTTGTAGTGAGCCTCAGAATTATCTGGCAAGCATTTTCTAAGTGTTTTCTAGTCTCAGATTCTAATTTACTTGCTCTGGGATTGGAACACATGGTTCTGAGAACACGCCTGGTTAAGTATCAGGCTGAAGTTTACAATCTATCCTCTTCTATTCTGTTGGGGACTTACCATCTATTGTTTTGTGCCGTCAGTTTCTTCTTCTTGGGTGATGAGGTGTTTGGCAGGGTCTGGCAGATCAACTATCACACTGTCAGGCTCCATTTCCTGGACACGACAGCCTTCTATTTATTTACGGAATGCTCTGGGAACTCTAGCATGCCAAAGGATGCTAAGATTCCTAGACATTTCTCTTGGTTTATAAGGGGTGGGTGAGAGGGAAGGAAAGGACAGGAGCTTTCTTCCCCATTGGATTTCAGACATAGAGAGCCGCTGATGGTCTGTAGGCTAAAACCATTGCATTCCTGAAAGAAAAATCACCACAAAGGAGAAAGAAGTAGTAGTTAATTAAATATATGCAATCATACATCACATGAGGATTTTCCAGTCAATGCTGGATTGCAGATGATAGTAGTCCCATAAGATTTGTGATGGGGCTGCCCTATGTAGGTGCAGCATTTTTTTAAATCTTTCATACCATATTTTTACTGTATCTTTTCCATGTTTAGATGCACACATACTTACCATTATGTTACAATTGCCTACAGTATCCAGCACAGTAACATGCTGTACAGGTGTGCAGCTCAGGAGCAACAGGCTAGACCATTTAGCCCAGGTATATAGCAGGCTATCCCATGTAGGTTTGTGTAAGTCACTCTGACGTTCGAGCAATGATGAAATCACCTAATGATGAATTTCTCAGAAAGTATACCTGTCACTAAGACATGCAGGACTGCACTTATTGAATACCTACTATATGGGTGACACTGCATTGGAGGTACACGACAACAAATAGACAAGCTTTCTCTATTTCCATGGGGCATGAGAGGGGACAGGCAATAAAGACAATAAAAATGAGAATAAGTAAATACACAAGACAATTTCAGATAGTGATGGGAGCTCTGAAGAGTGGAAGATATACAAGGTGAAGCAACAGGAACCTGGGTGAAGGATGGGAGAGTGGGTCTCTTTCAGTTATTTATAATTTCCCGTCCAAAGAAGCATTCAAATAAAGGTTGGCGTATAAATCAGATTGATGTGAGTAAATCAGTGGTTAATAAAATTAAGATATTTTTCCTTCCTGATCTTCTTGCAAGCATGATTTGGATAATTTGCAATTATATTGAAGGAAGAATTAAACAATTATACGATGCAAATGAGCTTAAAATGATGCTCTTTAGGATCAAACACACCCAAAGTTGCTTAATTCCTGGAGACTTTCCCGAAGTTTGTGTTTCAGCTATCCAATGCTAGTAACAAACCATCCCAAAACTCAGTGGCTCAAAACAACAACCATTTTCTTATCTTTCCCAATTCTAGAAGTTGACTGGACTCACTCGTAAGAAGCTTCTGCTTCACATGATTTTGGCTGGGGCTGCAGTCATTTGGGGGCTTGACTGGGTTGAGATAACCAAGATGGTCATGCACAGAGCTGGGCGGTGCTGCGTGGGGTGCTAAGGGCTGGCGGGACCTCAGTGAGGGCTCAGTTCTCCTTTCTGTGGTCCTCCCAAGTGCAGTCTGGGCTTTCTCACAGCATGGCTTCTCCATTTTAAGAAGAGGCACCCAAAAAGGAGGAAGCAGAAGTTACTGGTCCTCTGAAGGCTAGACTCATTCTTACTACAACATGGTGGTTAGAGAGGTCGTAAGGCCGACCCAGAAGTAAGAGAAGGGGAGATAAATTGTATTCATTGTGAGAGTGGAAGCACAGAAGTCTCTGTCTTCACATGCTATCTACCACAGTCTGTCCTCTGGTCACCACAGTTCACATCCTTCCCATGTGCAAAATGTGCTCATCTCCTCCCCCCACATCAGCATTATGGGATTGGCTCAAAGTCCGGGATCTCATGAACAGGTTCAGGCATGGAGGGGGATCCTTGGGGCAGCTCCTCTGCTATGGTTCTCTGAGTGCAGAGTCCTGCAAACTGAAAGGGCAGGTTATCTGCCCTGTACACAACCTCCACATACAATGCGAGAAAGGGGGAAGACAAATACAGTAAGTACTCCCATTCAAAAAGTGGAAAAACAGTAGGCAATTGGCTTTTACGAGTCCATAGTAATTTTGAAATCCAGCCAGGCATGTGTTGTCAGTGTTTGTTTTCTTTCCAAATCAGGCTCTAGCTGCTTGTGGAGTGTTTCTCTATGAGGCTATTGACTCAACAATCTGGGTCATCCTTTCTTTTCCATAAGAAATGATCTATGCCTGAAGCTGAGGAGATTTCTTAGTCCCCTTCCTCCCCATAAGAGGTTAGAGACCCAGAAATCTCTTTTCATTTTAAACCATCTCTGTGTCTTTTAGTCCAAGTTAGTATAATTCTTTTATTTTTATTTTTTATTTCAGCATATTATGGGGGTACAAATTTTAAGGTTGCCCCCTGCCCCCGGAAGTCTGAGCTTCAACCGTGACCATCCCCTAGACAGTGCACATCTCACTAATTATGTATGTATATACGCGCTGCCTCCCCCCTCCCAACGGCCCAATACCCAATTAATGTAGTTCCTATGTGTCCACTTAGGTGCTGATCCATTAATACCAGTTTGCTGATGAGTACATGTGGTGCTTGTTTTTCCATTCTTGGGATACCTCGCTTAGTAGTATGGGTTCCAGCTCTATCCAGGAAAATACAAGATGTGCTATATCACCGTTGTTTCTTAGAGCTGAGTAGTACTCCATGGTATACATATAGCACATTTTATTAATCCACTCATGAATTGACGGGCACTTGGGTTATTTCCACAGCTTTGCAATTGTGAATTGTGCTGCTATCAACATTCGAGTGCAGGTGTGTTTTTTGTAGAGTGTTATTGGATCTTTTGGGTAGATGCCCAGTAGTGGGATTGCTGGATCAAATGGTAGATTCACTTGTATCGTTTGAAGGTATCTCCATATTGCTTTCCATAGAGGCTGAACTAGTTTGCAGTCCCACTAGCAGTGTAGGAGTGTTCCTATCTCTCTGCATCCGCCAACATCTATTGTTTTGGGATGTTTTGATAAAGGCCATTCTTACTGGAAATCAGTGATATCTCATTGTAGTTTTGATTTGCATTTCCCTGATGATTAGAGATGTTGAGCATTTTTTCATGTTTGTTAGCCATTATTCTGTCTTCTTTAGAAAAGTTTCTGTTCATGTCCTTTGCCTACTTTTTGATAGGGTTGTTTGATTTTTTTCTTGCTGATTTTTGTGAGTTCTAAGTAGATTCTAATTATCAGCCCCTTATCAGATGTGTAGGATGCAAAAACTTTCTCCCATTCTATAGGTTGTCTGTTTACTTTCATGGCTATTTCTTTGACCACGTGGAAGCTTTTTAGTTTGATCATGTCCCATTTATTTATTTTTCTTGCTGCTGTGATTGCCTTTGGGGTCTTCTTCATAAATTCTTTGCCTAGGCCGATGTCTAGGAGAGTGTTTCCAACATTTTCCTCTAGGATTCTAATAGTTTCATACCTTAGGTTTAAGTCTGTTATCCAGCATGAGTTGATTTTTGTGAGAGGTGAAAGGTGTGTATCCTGCTTCAGCCTTCTACAAGTGGCTATCCAGTTTTCCCAACACCATTTATTGAAAAGGGATTCTTTTCCTCAGTGTATGTTTTTGTCTGCTTTGTCAAAGATTAGATGGCTATGTGAGGATGGTTTTATATCAGGATTCTCAGATCTGTTCCACTGGTCAATATTCCTATTTTTATGCCAATACCAGATTGATTTAATTACTACAGCTTTGTAGTATAGTTTGATATCTAGCATATTAATACCTCCCATTTTGTTTTTATTGCCTAGAATTGCTTTTGATATGTGGGGTCTTCTCTGGTTCCAAATGAAGTGTAAAATTATTTTTTCCATATCTGTAAAGAATGACGATGGGATTTTAATAGGTATTGCGTTGAATCTGTAGATCAGTTTGGGTAGTATAGACATTTTAATGATGTCGAGTCTGCCGACCCACAAGCATGGTATGGATTTCCATCTGTTTACCTCCTCTTCTATTTCCTTCCTCAGTGTGTCATAGTTCTCCCTGTAGAGGTCTTTTACCTTCTTGGTTAAGTATATTCCTAGGTACTTTAATTTCTTTGTTGCTATTGTGAAGGGTATTGAGTCTTTGATTTGGTTCTCAATTTGATTGTTGTTAGCATATATGAATGCCTCTGATTCCTGTGTATTGATTTTGTATCCTGAGACTTTACTAAATTCATTTATCAATTCCAGGAATTTTTTGGTTGAATCCTTAGGGTTTTCTAAATATAATATCATATCATCAGCAAACAGTGAAAATTCGATCTCTTCTGCCCCAATTTGTATACATTTAATTCCACTTTCCTGTCTGATTGCTGTAGCCAGGACTTCCAGCACTATGTTGAATAGAAGTGGAGGTAGTGGGCAGCCTTGTCTGGTTCCAGTTCTAAGTGGGAATGATTTCAATTTTTCCCCATTCAGTATGATGTTGGCTATGGGTCTGTCGTATATGGCTTGTATCATTTTTAGCCATGTCCCTTCTATGCCTATTTTCTTAAGTGTTCGTATCATGAAAGGGTGTTGAGTTGTGTCAAAAACTTTTTCTGCATCTATTGAAAGAATCATGTGGTCTTTGTTTTTGCTTCTGTTTATGTGGTGAATTACATTTATAGATTTACGTATGTTGAACCATCCCTGCATCCCTGGGATGAAGCCCACTTGGTCGTGATGGATTATTTTTTTGATAAGTGTCTGGATTCGTTTAGCCAGGATTTTGTTGAAAACTTTTGCATCTATATTCATAAGGGATATTGGTCTGTAGTTTCTTTTTGAGTTGCATCCTTTCCTGGTTTTGGTATCAGAGGAATGTTCGCTTCATAAAAGGTGTCAGGGAAGTTTCCATTCTTCTCGATGTTGTGGAATAATTTCTACAATATAAGCACCAGTTCTTCTTTGTAAGTGTGTAAAATTCAGGTGTGAAACCATCTGGACCAGGACTTCTCCTTTTAGGAAGATTTTAAATTGCTGTTTCTATTTCGGCTCTTGATATTGGTCTGTTCAGGAATTCTATTTCTTCCTGGTTGAGCTTAGGGAGGCTGTGTGTTTCTAGAAATCTGTCCATTTCCTCCACATTTTCCAGTTTGTGTGCATAAAGGTTTTTGTAGTATTCATAAATTATATCTTGTATCTCCTTGGGATCAGTTGTGATATCTCCTTTTTTGTTCGTGATGGAGCTTATTAGAGATTTCTCTTTTTTGCTTTTCGTTAGCCTAGCCAAAGGCGTGTCAATTTTGTTTATTTTTTCAAAGAACCAACTTTTTGTTTTATTAATCTTCTGTATAGCTTCCCTGTTGTCAATTTTGTTTAGTTCTGATTTGATTTTGTTAATTTCACTTCTTCTGCTGGGTTTGGGGTTGGTCTGTTCTTCTTTTTCCAGCTCTTTGAGTAGTTTCATTAAATTGTCTATTTGTGAGGTGGCAGGTGCCAGATTGGGGGTCTGGGTCATCAGGATGCCCTGTTGCCTCCTCTATGCCACCTTCTCGACCACCAGTTCAGCTGTATTTCTCGCTCTTACTGACCCGTCCTGTGCAGTCTTATTCGCCCGAGGCAGTTTTAGCTTAGAGCCCCTGACTTAGTGAACAGCTCTGTAGGGCTGGCCCCGCTCATTACCAGAGGCAGGACATCTAACTGCCTCCCCTGTCAGCTCAGTTTGGTTTCTTCCCGTCTTGGAGCCATCCTAGCACAGGGCTCCAGGGAGTTTCCACTAATGATGGCTCTCTCCAGCCTGGAAAGCTCTTTAACACATTGACTGCCACACCAGAAAAAATTTTTTTCCTTGGGGCCACAGTGTTTTATTGTGAAATTAGAATAAAAATGTTGAAAACAAAATGATCCTTTCTAATTTAATAAAAAATTTGTTATTTCTTTTATCGTTTTCTGTGTGTGAGTTATATGCAACTTGAAATCAAGTTCTCATGGCCCCCAAGGTGAAGAACGTGTGAAGACTATGTATGTACCTCACTAAACCCCAGGCTCCTACCTAGTGTGAGTTAAATAGAACTCACATGGCAGTTAATGTGTTAACCAGGTCTGCATATCCATCAGTCAGTCTTTCTGTCTTCCACACTGCTGCAGACACGCCGCCTACATTTTACAGTGCTGCTAAACTTTCTGCCTGTGTAAGACACGGGCTGCCTTTTCTTCATCCTCCAATAACAATTTCCTCACTCTCCTTTCAGGCTCCTTTAGTGCTTTTTCTTTTGGCGACTTTCTGGCCCCTGCTTGCCACCAAGTCCCAAAGCCAATGCTGCATATTTTAGGTTTCTGTTACAATACCCCACTTCTAGATACCAAGTTCTATTTCGGTTGTCTATTGCTGTAGAATAAATCACCTTAAAATGTATTGGCTGAAAACAACAGCCGTTTTATCATTCCTAGTTCTGTAGGTGGCATGGACCCAGTGGGGCCATTCTGCTCCATGTGGTGTCAGGTGGGTCTGCTGTCCTCCGAGGGCTCGACTGGGGTGGAAGATCCAGGAAAGGTAACTGGCAGCTGTGACAGTTGTTGCTGGCTGTTGTCTGGGAGCTCAGCTAGGGCTGTTGACCAAGGACCTCTGTTCTTCCCTTCATGGGCCTTGCCATGTGCTGTTTAGGCTTCCTCAAAATTTGGTCCCTGAGTTTCAAGGATAAATGTTGCGAGGAAGAGGTAGAGGCTGCTAGCTTAAAGTTTGGGTTCAAAAGTCACTTCTGACATATTTTATCCATCAGACCAAGGGGCCAACCCAGATTCAAAGGGAGGGAAATAGACTCCACCTGTCAGTGGAGGAGAGACATGTATGTACGTACGTGCAGGGACAGAGTTGGTGGCATGGCAGTCAGCTTGGAGACATCACAGCTGGGGAGTGGTGATTGCCTCTCCTAACAAGAACTTACATGGAACTGGGTGCTACTTTTCCATGTGTGGAGGAGGAGACAAACTTCTCATTTCTAGAGCCTCCCAATCATTTTCCTTTTGATTCATCCTGTACACTGAAGGCATATGAACAACGACCATTTGCACGATAGATATTTTACTCCCTATATACTGAGAATCCAGGGTAAGAAAATGCGTTTGATGTCTCTTTCTGTTGAGCAGTAATTCTTGGTAAAAAGTTGTAGAAATAGGGATTCAGGCATGAAGCAAAGTCTTGATTTAGTATTGATGTACAATATAAAGTCACCACGGCACTTTTCTTTTTAAATATGACCTATGTAAATTGTTGAGGTTTCTTTGGCTGGTCATGATCTGAGTAATGTAACTTTTACAAGGGTTAAAGCCTCCCCTAAAGACAGAGATGAGAGAGGGCTTCCCCCTACTCATTTAAAAAAAACCACACAGATTAACGTGCTATAGCAATTCAAATAGTTCAGAATGACATAAATGTCTTTAAAAAGTCTTTTTGCTCACACCCCACCTTCTTCAAAAATTCAGCATGAGGCCGGGCGCGGTGGCTCACGCCTGTAATCCTAGCTCTCTGGGAGGCCGAGGTGGGCGGATCGTTTGAGCTCAGGAGTTCGAGACCAGCCTGAGCAAGAGCGAGACCCCATCTCTACTATAAATAGAAAGAAATTAATTGGCCAACTAAAATATATATAGAAAAAAAAAAATTAGCCGGGCATGATGGCGCATGCCTGTAGTCCCAGCTACTCGGGAGGCTGAGGCAGCAGGATTGCTTGAGTCCAGGAGTTTGAGGTTGCTGTGAGCTAGGCTGACGCCATGGCACTCACTCTAGCCTGGGCAATAAAGTGAGACTCTGTCTCAAAAAAAAAAAA